>JARHVA010005892.1:995000-1062500 GCA_037957365.1 Torreya grandis
TCCTAAATGAGATAGACACTTGAATCCCATCCACAAAAATAAAGGAAGCCAATAATGCTACCAAAAACTTTTGTAACAACATAAGATTATCTGTAATAATCAAAGACAATAACACATCACTACTAATCCATGGATGATGTGTCCATGTGGGCATAACTACAAAGTACCTCATGGTCTACTCTATAACTCTACCCTTAATAACCTCCTATAGTACTACCCTATGATTAGTAATTTGTTATATATATATATATATATATATATATATATATATATATATATATATATATATATATATATATATATATATATATCCTATAAAAGTCTTCAAACATTATAGTGATCTCCTTAGATGGAAAGAAAAATGTATAAGTATCAACATTCCACCTCTCACACAATTTCATCATCATATGGCTATCTGAGGGCATTAGATCAAGTGATGCCACATGGCCCAAACCAATGCTATCAATCACTTCCCTCTCATCATCATCCAAGGGTAGTCCACATAAAAAATCCTTCATCTAGACATTCTATAACTCCCTCATACATGAATCTACCTATAAAACACAACTAAATCTAGCATTAGAATCTCTAAATGACAAATAAACATGTAATAATAGTCATCAAACACAAAATAGAAGAAAAATTGGAAAAATTATCTCTAGAGGACACTATTGTTGTACCCTAAATAGTAGTATTGGATAATAATATTTTACCTAATATAATAACATTGTAGCTTAGGACACTAGTTCAATCCTCCAAAACAGGGCACTAAACTCGAAATATTTCTCAAAAATGATGAAAAAGACAATAAATATGTCAAAAATAGGCAAAATAATTGTTTCCTTTCTAGTGTGACCTTCTCCCTAGCCTAAATGAGTGCCTCCACCTTCTTGTAATGGGTCACATTTGATCCTCATCTCCTCATCATATTTATAATCTTATAATAATAATTTATCTCAAGTCAAGTGGTTCAAATGATTTGTCAAAAAAATTAGCTAATGTATTTAAGCCACATTTTAAAAATTCCACCTACCAAAGGTTACCTTGCATATTGATTTCACTAATTAATATTAGATTCTTCCAAATGTGATATCTTAGGAATCATAGCTCAGATTTTTTATCCATTTATTGTTGGAACACAAATATATACTGAGAGGGGGTGAAATAATATATTGATTAACTTAGTCCTTTTCTAATCATTTTAATGTAGATTAATACTATATTTAGAGATCACATACACACAAATAGACACAACACTATATATATATATATATATATATATATATATATATATATACATATATATATACATACACATATATATATATATATACATATATATATACATATATATATATATACATATATATATATATATACATATATATATATATACATATATATATATATACACACACACACAGATATATATATATATATATATATATATATATATATATATATATATATATATATAAAATGGAAAATCCAATATGGGAAAAACCAACATGAGAATAACTGCTATAATTTACCATTCTAATCCATCCTCACAATAAAGAACCTCACTGGTTACAATTTTTAAGGGCACTAACCCTAAGGAGACACCAATCCCCTAATTTAAGAGAACCTACTCTAAGTTAGAAACCACTCCCTAATTGACCACCAACTCATCTTATCTGATGGCACCTACCTATCAAATTATACTATGGAGCTACAAATCTAGATTATAATATAGATTCATAAATGAATCCAATTCTTTGTTCTTTGTTATAGGTCTAGTCTATAACTATTCATGCTTTGCATTTCATCTCTCTTCTCTTCCCTTCTCTTCTCTTCTCTATCCTTATATCTTTATGTCTCTGTATTTATCTATTTGACATAATTAAATAATTCTAGTAGCTACTACTTGTATCCTAGATGACATATATAGATATAGGGTTTATATCTCATCTGTGTTCACACTAGTTTGTTAAAACATCATGCTCAGTTCTATTGGATTTTAGTTCCTATCTTTTACTTCAAATTTCCCATATCTTGAACTCATGCTCCACTACCATGATTCTTGGTCTCATTACTATTTATAGCATATACTAGGCTCTAATTTTGATTCACATGCCATATTACATAAATTTAATTGATCATTATAATCAATCTCATTTTCTATATCATAATTTATGGCTTAACTACAAGTTACTACATGTTCATGTGCTTGACCATTAGGATGATCATATCTTTAAATACTGACCTTTGGTCTTAAGTTTAATACCATGATCTGATGGTCTTCATTCAAATTGATCAACTTTAAAACACATTTGTTGGATCAAATTATGATAAGTTTATGAACTCTATTCAATCTTTGTACACTTTTGGACTTTAACTTTTTAGCTTTAAAATGCATCCATTAATATTTATGATATGAGCTCTCATGTTCCATTATATCTTCATTGATGCACAAACTTTATATTTATATTTAGTTAAACATCAACCACTTATCCTCATCTCATTGAATTTTCAATCTTTGGAAAAAATACAATTCATCAATGTCATCAAACTATCTTAGTCTTTAACTCACCTCTATGTCATTAAACATCAAACACTTTATCCCATTGAGTCCACTTACTCCATTATATCTTTATTGCATGATCAACTATTCATCATTCAATCTTCTAACAATTTCAAACTTTATCTCTGATGAGATCCCATGAATGTGATAGTTGGTATTAGCATGTGTGTTTTGTACATTGTTATAAGTTCCTACTATTGAGACACTTGGCATCCTCACAATCATCATTGAGTAATTGACTTTGAACCACACCATGGATTTACTGTTCAAGCTCCATGATTGTGACACTTATCACTAGTGAATTTACTCATAGGTGATTTTGACATATTGACTTTGATATCCATAATTGGATATTTAATGTACAATTAGGTGCTAACCATTATATCTTCTACCAAGATCAAACATCACCTTGTGCATATTTGACTAAGTATGGGGACCATCTCAATATTCTTGGAAGGCTAACTTTTTACCTTCATATATTTTGCTTCACTCATCCTCTTATTCTAAAATTTGGACCATACAAACTAGGCATGGTAATAAACAAACCCATGTGCTCATATTTTTTGAATCCTTCACACATGATAGATATAATTCCATTAATCTACTTACTTATATTCTTTTGCCACAAAGCTAACTATGCATAGAACTCCCTAGAAGGCCAACTTTGTTCTTGCATAACTTTTGATGCACTACATCACGTGACTTGAGATTTAACACATATAAATTAGAAAAAAATGAATAAACCCATATGATAATTCTATCCTAACACCTACATGTGTATAAATTTTGACCTCATCAACATGCTTATTTGGCTCTACTTGACCCTTTTTGTAAATTTGCCTAAGTATAAAAACTTTGTGAATTCTAATTATTGGAAATATGATTGTAATTGATGTCAAAAAAGACATTATAAGAATGTCATTAATTCTAAAGGATGAATATGGTGATCATAGTGATCCTATCAAAGATTAATGATGATTGGAATGATTTTGTACATGAATGGAATTCATCGAGTACTTCATATTTTTCATCTAGACATTTTAAGTCTATGATAGAAAAGATGAGAAGGCATTTGATTGACATAAAAATTACCATGTGTGAATGAGTATGGGTGATTTGGTCACATTTTTTTTATCACATTTGTTCATGGTTGTTATATTTTAGATTTTAAGCCATGAGATGAATCACAATTGAAGTTATGGGGATGTAAATTTGGCTACTAAGACAAAATCCACTAAGTTTCTTTACTTAGACAAATTTGCAAAAAGGGCTAAATAGATCCAAGTAAGCATATTGATGTGGTTAGAATTTTCACACATGGAGGTGTTAGGAAAACATGATCACATGGGTCTATTCATTATTGTTCGTAATTTATATGCACTAAATCTCAAGTCACACGACATAGCATGACAAAAGATATGCTTGAGCAAAGTAGGGTTCCAAGATATTTTGACAATGTTTTCCAACATAGTTAAATTTATAGGTTACAATATAAAGATCAATAGGCACTTTTATAATTCCATATCTTACATGTATGAAGGCTTTACAAGGAAATGGATATATAAATGGAATCACCTATATAAAAGGATCATATGCATGAATTTGTAGGTCATGCAACTAAGTGTGACATGGGTTATGCAAGGACAAAGTTGGCCTTCCAAAAAAGTTTGAGGCATAACCATCTCTATGACATAATAATTTGAGTAAGTAGATTAATGGTGTTATATCCTACATGCACAAAATATTTAGAAAGAATTGAGAAAATGGGTTTGTTCACTTTCATGCTTCATTTATATGATGTAAATTTTAGACCAGGCAATTGAGTGGAGAAGAAGTTATGCAAGTATAAAGATACCCTTCCAATCATATTTAAATGGTTTCCATACTTAGTCAAATATGCACAAGGTAAATGTTGAGTTAGTTTGAAGATCAACAGTTTGCTCTTAATCAAACATTAGAGATCTAACAGAGCATGGTGAAGTCAAAGTGTCAAAGGTCCCTCCAAATGAATGCAAAAATGATAAATATCATAATCACATAGCCTAGATAGTTTATATATGGTGAGAATTAAAGTTAAAATGTCAAAAATCAATGTGAGGATGCCAAGTGTCTCAATAGTGAGAACTGATAGCTAGTATAGAAGGCACACACTTATGACAAGTATCATATTCTTAAAGGTTAGACAAACAAAAATATTGGGCTTGTTAGAAGATATGATGGTGTATAAGTGATCATGTAAATGGGATCCAACAAAATTATTTAAGTCAAATGTTATAAATTGCTTGATGTTTATTCATACAGTGGTAAGCTAAAGACCAAGCAAGTTCAAGTAGATCGATGGAGTGGAAGCAATCCAAATATAGAGGAAGCTACAAGATGAGGTCAAAGTTTTTAAGTTTAACAACCAAGTCAAGGTAAAGGATGTGCATCTTTAATATTGAATGACATGTAAAATCTTGGATGAGAAAGATCTAATAGACTAAGTGGACTCAGATGGAATAAAGAGCTTGACGTTTAACATCTCAATAAAGCTAAAGTTTAGAAGTATACAAAGATCTAATAGATAGTGTGATCCTACCAAAAGGTGATTGAATGGATGAATTTTAAAGTTGAGATAATTGAATATAAACCATTGGATTATGACATCAAAGGTAAGATCAATGACTAACATTTAAATTCATGTCTAGATAAATGGTTAGTTACAAGAACATGTAAGAACTTATGTATATCACTAATATCAACATAGATAATGAGATTGATTGATATAAATAATAAAATTTACATTAAAGATCCCATGCATCAAAACCTGAGTCTAATAGATGATATAGATCATAAGAGACCTAAAATTATGGCATGATGTATAGAATCTATTGCAAGGTGTCATGGTTAGATCTGGCCATTGTATAAGGTACTAACAGGTCGATCTTTTGATAGAACAGAAATTGGTGGGCCAATAAAATTGAGACATGAGAACTTAAAGTTTAAGTCATAATGAACTAAAGTCCAAAATTGGCATGATGTTTTATAGTCTGAGTGTGAACATAAAGATAAGAATCAAACCTAGATCATTTGTTTATATATATATATATGATATCTATGACAAAGAAAAAGTTGTTGAATAATTGCATTTGCTATTGAGCCAAATTAAATGTATAAAAAAGTGATTGGTGAAGGAAATGAAGTGTGTCGATAAATAAATATGTAGACATAGGAATAGTGGAAGAGAAAGGAGTAGAGAGGAATAAAGGCATAAAAAGAATGTGTAAAGAATGATGAATTATATATTAGAAGTGTAACAAAAAAAAAAGATCTAGATTCATGTATGGATCTAATTTGTAAATTAGAGTTGTAGCTCCATAATAATATGATTGGTTAGTTTCATTAGATAGAATGAGTGGGTCCTTAGATTAGGAAGTGGGTGCTTCCTTAGAGTTGGTGCTCTTAAACTAAGGGATTGGTGCCTCTTTATGATTGGTGTCCTTAAATGTAACCAATGAGGTTTTACTAGTGAGGATTTGAATCATGAGGTTGCATTATAACAATAGCTTATAGTAGCTATTCACATCATGGTTTTTAACTTTGGGTTTTGCACTTATACATCTAATATCATGAGTATTTATGTGTATGTGATCTCTAAATTTATCTTTTAATTTGCATATGCTTTTAAATTTTATTTAAAAGGATTAAAAGACTATTTTTAATTGATATACCAATTCATCCCCTCTCAATATCTTGTTATCTTCTAATAATTGGTATCATAGCCTAGGGTTCCTTGAAAGAATCTTAATCAACTTAGGTAGATCTTGGAAGAGTGAACATAATGGCTAGTCAAGAAGGATCTTCATCAAATAAAGCACCTCTCTTTTATGGATCTAACTAAGCATTCTAGAGCATAATAATGGAATCATATATATCCTCATTAGGGTTTGATGTATGGATGTCTATGGTAAATGTATATACAACCCCTACTACAACTTCTACTAACTAGGCTACCAAGAAGGCATATGAGAGCAATGCTAAAGCAAATAATGTTATTCTTTGTGGACTATTAAACTCAGAGTTTGTCAAAGTGATACAGTGTTAAAATTCTCAAGAAATATGGAACAAACTAAAGAGCATATATGAAGGAGATGACAAGGTAAATCATGCTAAGCTACAAACTTACAAAGGCAAGTTTGAGAGTCTTAAAATGAGTGAAGAGGAAAATATTGTAAACTACCTCCTTAGGGTAGATGATAGTCAATCCACTCAGAGGCCTTGAAGAATAAATAAAAGAGTCAATCATTATCAAAAAGGTTTAAGGTCTTTGCCATCAAGATAAAATTCTAAAATAGCTATAATAGAGGAAGCAAGATATCTAGATAAACTCACTATTGATGAGTTACATGGAACCTCCACAACCTATGAGATGAGAATGGGAGAGATAGACACTTTTAAGAGAGAAGTTGCATATAAAGTAGCCAAGAAAGCAAAGGAAGAAACAAAAACATCTAAATTTGAGGATACTGATGAAGAAGAAGCTAAATTTAATATAAGACTAAAGAGAGGATTTAGAAATTATAGAGGTAAGTTACCTTTCAAATGATTTAACTATTATAAAGTAGGATATTTTGCTACTAAATACTCTCATAATAAAAAGGATATATTAGATTAAGTAGAGAGTATAAAATAGGTAAAACTCTACTATCTTAAGAAGAAGAATTGATTTAATAACAAGAAAGGTCTATGCAAAAAAGAAGATAGTGACTTAATGGAAGATAGTGATAGTTCAAATGAGGATCATGGTTTTGCTTTTTTGGATAAGGAAAATGAATCCATGTTCATGATAGTGGATAAACTTCTATAAATATGGATCAAGATGAAGTTGAAGACTTAGATGAAGAAGAAGTAGAAGTGGACCTTGAGTGTGAACCCATATGTGCTCTAGATGAGATTGATAAGATAAAAAAATAGAACTCAAGGAAAAATAATCATAGACAAAAGGAAATTGATAAAATATCTAAAAGTCTTGAGAAATTTGATTAGATGGTAATTAGAATAAAGACACAAGTTTAAGAGGCTAAAATAATAGAAGATGTAGTCAAAATAGAATTATAATCTAAATTTTATTAATGTGTGAAGCTTGAGGTAGAAATAGTGGATCTGAGAAAAGAACTTGAAAAATTCAAAGGTCAACTGAATAAAATTTTAAAGTTGATAGAAGGATTAGACATTATGATGAACTAATCAAATCTCAAAATCACTCAAAAGAGATATTAGGTCTTGGTTATGAGAAGGGAAATATTTCTTCAACTAGTACATCTGCTAACCTATATGAAAACTTCAAAGCAAGAGAATCAGGAGCAAAGAAGGAGAAATCTAGTAAGGACACAAAAAAATATTTAAATACAATGATATAAAGGTAGCTGATGCTAATAGATACACCAAGGTGAGAAACTCAAAGAAGCCACAACTTAGAAGAATTCCTCATGTTACACCAAGAAATGCTATGTCCAAGTATTCCTCATCTTTTTATGGTTATTGTTATAGGTGTAATCATTTTGGTCATAAATCTAGTAATTGTAGAGTTGTAACTACAAGAAGAATCAATTTTGTAAGCAAAAATTCATTTACACCCTTCGTAGATACAAATGTAATGTTCTATAATTTTACTAACTTTGATCACGTAGCTAAACATTGTATAACTAGCTTTGTAAGATCTAAAGTACACAATGTCAAGAAAGACATGCCTCGCAGTGTCAAAAAAGGTTCACAAGTTTCTAAAAATAAGTTCAATAAGAAACCCAAGGATGAGTGGAGAGTGATCAATCAATCCATGATTTCTTAGACTATACTCTATGTGAAGGAGTAGAATTTATGGGTGATAGATAGTGGCTACTCAATACAAATGACTGATGACAAGAGCAAGTTCACCAAATTGAGCAAATATAAGGAAGGATCTATCATCTTGGGAGATAACACAATAGTAAAGATCAAAGGTAAAGGAACCTTGAACATAGATGGTAAATTGCCTACACATAATTTCCTTTATGTTGAAGGATTGAAGCATAATATACTAAGTTTCAACCAAATGTATGACAATAGATATAAGTCACATTTGATGTAGAAGGCTGGAAGATAAAATGATTTGGCAAAATAGTTGTAGAAGGGAAAAGGACTGAGAGAAATATCTAAAATCTTATTGAAGTGAATGGTAATAGTTTTTTGATGGGAAAGATTGATGAGAGCTATTTGTGGCATAGGAGAATGGATCATGCCAACTTTGATAATCTAGTCAAAGTGAGCTAAAATAAGTGTGTAAAACACATGCCCAATATAACCAAAAATGTAGATACTACTCACAAAGAATGTCAACTAGGCAAGCAATCAAGGGTCAGATTTCAAATAAAGGAATATGCAACTATAAATCTTCTGCTATTAGTTCATACTGATCTTTATGGTCCTATCAAGACAAGAGGATCTAAATGAGAGCATTACTTCATGTTATTTTTAGATGACTACTCAAGAATGACATGGGGGAGATTTAATATCTTTAGAGACATGGTTGAAAATGAGATTGGAAGAAAAATCAAATGCTTAATATATGATATAGGTGGAGAATTTACCTCAAATGACTTCATATAGTATTGTGAGAAGCATGGGATCAAAAATCACTACTCTATAGCAAGGACTCCACAAAAAATGGAGTTATTGAGAGAAATAATAGAAAAATCAAGGAAATGGAAATAAAAATGTTCAAAGAGGCCAAATTACCTAATGTATATTAGATAAAAATAGTGAAAATAGAAGTATGCATCTTGAACAGAGTTTAATTGAGTGTAAATAGTGATAAAACTCCCTATGAGCTATGGTATGGAAAGCTTGCCTCTATTAAGTACTTCAAAGTGTTTGGAAGAAAATACTACATTAGAAAAAAGGATGAAAAACTAGGAATATTTGAATCAAGATGTGATGAATGAATATTTCTTGATTATTCCACTCAAATCAAAGCCTATGTTTGTTACAATAACATCATACATAAGATGGTGGAGAGCATAAATGTTAAGGTTAAAAAAGGCATAAAAATGTAGAACCTAACAAGGAAATTGGTAATGAAGAGGCATATCTTAAAGAAGAAGCAAATAGTGAAGATGCTAAGGAGAAGAATGAAAAAGCTCCTTTGAGATTTATTCAAAAGGATCATCCTAAAAACACGATAATTGGCAATAAAAAGGAAGGATTTTAGACAAGGAGAAGAGTTGTAATGAACAAGGAGCAAGTAATTTTTGCTCTAATGTCTAGAATTAAGCCCAAGAGCTATGTTGAAGTCATTAAAGATGAGAATTAGCTAAAATCCATTGAATAAGAACTAATCCAAATAGATAATAACAAAACTAGGAAATTAGTTCCAAAACCCTCAAACAAGAATGTGATCAGAACAAAACGGGCCTCTAGAAACAAGTTCAATGAAGATGGAGATGTTATAAGAAATAAATCAAGATTGGTGTGCAAGGGATATTCATAAGTAGAAGGCATAGACTTTGAGGAAAAAATTTCTCCAATTGCTAGATTGGAAGATATAAGAATGTTTCTAGCATTCTCTATTTATAAGAAGTTCAAAGTATATCAAATGGATGTACAATTTACTTTCTTGAATGGGAACCTAGAAGAGAAAGTCTGTATTGAGAAACCAAAATATTTTTAGTTGTAAGATGAAGAAGACTATGTGTATAGACTGAATAAATCAATGTATAGTCTAAAATATATATCTAGAGTATGGTATTCAAGATTGGACCAATATCTACAATAATAAGATTTCAATAAAGGATGTGTAGATAATAATTTTTACTTCAAATCAGAAGGTGAACATATGTTGATTGTTATTATTTATGTAGATGACATCATATTTGGTGGTAGAAATAACAAAATGTTCAAAGAATTTGCTACATATAAGTAAATTGAATATGAAATGTCTATGCTAGGAGAAATTTATTTCTTCCTTGGTCTACAAATAACACAATATGATGAAGGGATATTCATATCTTAAACCAAGTATGCAAAGGAGATGCTCAATAAATTTGGAATGGAAGATAGCAAACTAGTTAGTACTCCAATGATAAGTGGATGTAATTTGAGAAAAGAGGATGAGTCCCTTGATGCAAATCAGACTATGTATAGATCAGTGATAGGTAGCTTGTTATACCTAATTACATCAAGACTAGATATCATGCAATCAGTGTGTATGGTTTCTAGATTTCAGGCTACTCCTAAGGATTCACATGTCAATGTAGTGAAAATAATATTTAGATACATCAAGAGCACACTTGACAATGGCCTATGTTACACTACAAGTGAATATTTCACTTTGAGAGCATATATAGATGCTAAATGGCAAGAAATGTGGATGATAGAAGAAACACTAGTGGTGGTATATTTTTCCTTAGAAATATATGTGTTTCATGGTTGAGTAAAAAGCAAGAGTTAGTTACTTTTTCTATAATAGAAGTAGAGTATGTAGAAGCAGTGGCATGTTGCACTCGAGTCCTATGGATGAAGCAAACACTCAAGGACATCAAGGTTGAGTACAAGTCACCTATTTATATTCTTTTTGATAATTCAAGTGCAATAAATATATCAAAGAATCTAGTTATGCATTATAAAACCAAGAATATATCAATCAAGTATCATTTGAGAAAAGAGGATGAGTCCCTTGATGCAAATCAGACTATGTATAGATCAGTGATAGGTAGCTCGTTATACCTAATTGCATCAAGACTAGATATCATGCAATCAGTGTGTATGGTTGCTAGATTTCAGGCTACTCCTAAAGATCCACATGTCAATGTAGTGAAAAGAATATTTAGATACATCAAGAGCACACTTGCCAATGGCCTATGTTACACTATAAGTGAATATTTCACTTTGAGAGCATATATAGATGCTAAATGGCAAGAAATGTGGATGATAGAAGAAACACTAGTGGTGGTATATTTTTCCTTAGAAATATATGTGTTTCATGGTTGAGTAAAAAGCAAGACTTAGTTAGTTTTATATAATAGAAGTAGAGTATGTAGAAGCAGAGGCATGTTGCACTCGAGTCCTATGGATGAAGCAAACACTCAAGGACATCAAGGTTGAGTACAAGTCACTTATTTATATTCTTTTTGATAATTCAAGTGTAATAAATATATCAAAGAATCTAGTGATGCATTATAAAACCAAGAATATATCAATCAAGTATCACTTCTTAAGAGAGAGGTTTGTAGATCAAGAGGTCACAATGGAATATGTGCCAACTAATGACCAAATTACAAACATATTCACTAAACCTCTTCCCAAGGAATAATTTGAATATTTGAGGTAGAATTTTGGAGTGGTAGATCCTACACCACCTCACTAAATCACTAGTGATAGGGTATAAGTTAATGGGGAGTCTCATGAAATCTTTATTAATCCCTAGAAGAAGAGAAAAAATCAATTCAGGTATGTATACTTCTAAAAATTACTAATGATTTTAAAGTTGCAGATTCTTGGACAAACTCCTTTATCTAAAAAGGGGGAGAAATATTTGGATAAATAGTTATCTAGAATCCCTTTTCCATTGATTTAAAATGGGGAAAGAAGGGTGAAAATTATCTCTATATGAGAAAGAGAAAGCGACAAATGCTCTATGTATGAGAAATAACAAATAAATTCTCTCTATAGGATAAAGAGCAAAATTATCTCTACAAAAGTGCGAATGTCAAAGAAGAACAAGTTCCAAGTTGAGTATTAAGAAAATGTGACATTGCCTAAGGGGGAATAAGTTTGGTATGAATAGATTTATTTCATACTTATCAAAATCCAATTAAAGAAAGCAATGCTAAAAGAGTTGAATATTAGAAGATCATTTCCATCAATGACAAAGGGGGAGATTGTTAGAAATATGATTGTCATTGATGTCAAAAGGGACATTACGAACATGTCATTAATGCTAAGGGATGAATATGGTGATCATGGTGATCCTATCATAGGTCAAGGATGATTGGAATCATTGTGTGCATGACTAGAATTCATCTGGTACTTCATATTATTCATCTAGACATTTTGTGTCTATGATAGAAAAGATGAGAAGGCATTTTTCTGACATCACCATTACCACATGTAAATGAGTATAGGGGAGATGGTCACATGGCTGTGATCACATTATTCCCTAGTTTTTATGTGACCTATTTTTAATCATGAGATGAATCTCAGTTAAAGTTATGGGGATGCAATGTTAGCTACTAAGACAAAATCCACTAAGTTTCTATACTTAGCAAAATTTTCAAAAAGGGCTAAATAGAGCCAAGTAAGAATAGTGATGAGGTTAGAATTTACACACATGGAGGTGTTAGAAAAAAATTATCACATGGATTTATTCATTTTTTTGCCTAGGTTATATGTGTTAAATCTCAAGTCACATGACATAGCGTGACAAAAGATATGCTTGATCAATATAGCTCTTCGATGTATTTTGACAATGTTTTCCAACACTATCAAATTTGTAGGTTATAAGATAAAGAATAGTAGGCACTTTTATAATCCCATATCTTGCACGTACGAAGGATTCAAGAGAAAATGGATATATGGATGGAATACCCTATGTAAAAAGACCATATGCACTAATTTTTAGGTCATGTAACTAAGCACAACAAGAGTTATGTAAGGAAAAATTTGGCCTTCCAAGAAAGTTTGAGGCATAGCTAGCTCTATGGTAGAATAATATAAGTGATAATATTAATGGAATCATTTATTACATGTGTGAAGGATTTAGAAATAATTGATTATATGGGTTTTTTCACTTTCATGCCTAGTTTATATGGTCCAAATTTTAGACCAGGTGGTTGAGCGAAATAAAAGTTATGTAGGTATAAAGATAGCCTTCTAGGCATATTGAAATGGTTTTCATATTAAAATTTTCACAAGATAAATCTCAAACTAGTTGGAATATCAATAGTTCATACTTATTTAAATATTAGATATTCAACAAAGTGCAACAAAGACAAAGTGTCGAAGGTCCCTTCTAGTGAACATGTAAGTGATAAGTGTCACAATCACAAAGCCTAGATAGTTAATATATGGTGTGGCTTAAAGTCAAAAGGTCAAAAAACAATGTGAGGATACCAAGTGTCTCAATAGTGGGAAATGATAGTTATTTATAGAAGGCATGAACTTATGATAAGTGTCATATCCTTGAGGGTTGGATAGACATAAATATTGGGCTTATCAGAAGATTTGATAGTGCATGAGTGATCATGTAAAGGAGATATAATAGAGAAAATGGACTCAAATACTATAAAGTGTTCAATGTTTATTGACATAATGGTAAGTTAAAGACTGAGTAGGTTCAAGTAGATCAACAGAGTGGAAACATTCCAAAGATATAGGAATTTATGAGATGAGGTCAAAGTGTCAAAGTTTAATGACCAAGCTAAGATAAAGGATGTGAATCTTCAAGGATAAAATGACATGTGGAATCTTTGATGATAAAGATCCAATGAATTGAGTGGACTCAAATGGAATAAATAGCTTGATGTTTAACGTCTTAACAAATCTAAAGTTTTAAAGCATATAAAGATCTAACAGATAGTGTGAGCTTATTAGAAGTTGATCGAATGGATGCAATTTAAAGTTGAGTTGATTAAATAAAGACCATTGGATTGTGGCACCAAAGGCAAGATCAATGACCAACATTTAAAGTCATATCTAGACAAATGGTTAGTTGTAAGAACATGTAGGAACTTGTGTATAAGCCATAAATCTCTACATAAAAAATGAGATTGACTGATCTAACTGATAAAATCTACATTAAATATCCTATGCATAAAAATTTGAGTCTAATAAATGTTATAGATAATAAAAGAGACCAAAAATTATAGCATGATGCATGGAATCTATTACAAGGTGTCATGGTTAGCTTTGGGCATTGTATAAGGCACTAACAAGTTGATCCTTTGATGGAATTATAATCGATGGGCTAATAAAATAAAGATGTGGAAACTTAAAGTTAAGTTCATAATGAATTAAAGTCCAAAATTGGCATAATGTGTTATAGTATGAGTGTGAGCATAGAGAGAAGAATCAAACCCTAGATCATTTGTTTATATATATATGATATCTAGGGCAAAGACAAAGCTACTGAAGAATTGCATTTACTATTAAGCCAAATTAAATGTAGAGTAGAGTGGTTGGTGATGGCAATGAAGTTTGTTGAATAAATAAATATCCAAACATATGACTAGTGGAAGAGAGAGGAGCAAAGAGGAAGAAAGGCACAAAGATAATGTGCAGAGAATGATTAGCTATAGATTATACCTATAATAAAGAATAGATATCTAGATTTATGTATGAATCTAATTTATAAGTTGGATTTGTAGCTCTATAGGATTCTAATTGGTTGGTTCCATCAGATAGACTGAGTGGGTACTCAAATTAGGGAGTGGGTGCTTCCTTAGAGTTGGTGCTCTTAAACTAGGGGATTGGTGTCTCCTTAGGATTGGTGTCCTTAAATGTAACCAATGAGGTTTTTCCAATGAGACTTTGAAATTTAAGGCTATATTAGAATAGTATCTTCTAGAATCTATTCTCATCATGGTTTTTCCCTTTGGGTTTTCCATGTATATATTTGGTGTCATGAGTATTTATGTGTGTGTGATCTCTAAATTTATCCTGTAATCTAAATATGATTTTGAATTTGATTGAAAATGATTGAAATACCAATTTTAGTTGATATACTTATTCACCCCATCTCATTATCTATTTATGTTCCAACATCTCTGAGTATCTAAATTTTCATCCTTGTATCTTCTACCACACTTCATCTCATGACTTCAAATTTAGTGCATAAAAACTAGGCACTAATGTGATCACAACCATATTACAAACTACCACAAACTCATCCACATGTGGTAATTGTGATGTTAGCAAACTACCTTCTCAAAGTTTCCTATCATAGACCCAAAATGTCTAGATGATCAATATGAATAACTGGATAAATTCCACTCATGAACACAAACACTCCAATCATTATTATAAGATCCCTTACATATCTTCTAATCACCATATTCAACTTTGATCATAAATGACATCCAAAATGTCAATAATCTCCCTTTTGACATTAATGACAATCATATTTCCAATAATATCCCCCTTTATCATTGATGGAAAACTAAATGCTTTGATCTTCTAATATTTTTCTCCATCTCTGGCATTACTTGCATTGGATTATGATGAGTATGAATTGAAGTTGTTCATATTAAAATTATTCCCCCTTAGGCAATGACACATTTCTCTAAAATCAACCTGGACACATGTTATGATCTTATTTAGCATACCTAAATTTCCTTTTCTCTCATCTTCCAAGGTTTAAAAAAAATTCTATGATCCTTCTCCTAGCCTCATGTCCCATCACTAGGATCTAGTGATGTGATGTAGTAGCCACCATTACCAACTTATATATTAGATACTCAAATTATTCTTTGAGAAGAGTTTTGGTGAATATCTCTACAATTTGGTCTTTTTTTGGTGCATATTACATTGTGATCTCTTTATATGCAGCCTTTTCTCTTAAAAAGTGATACTTGATTGATATGTGCTTGGTTTTGGAATGCATCACTAGATTCTTTGATATGTTGATATAACTTGAATTATCACAACGAATAAAGATTGGTGATTTGTACTCTACATTGATGTATTTTAGTGTTTTCTTCATCCACAAGACTTGAGTTCAACATACTATTGCTGCCACATACTTTGCTTCTATTGTATAAAGAGTAACTCAATATTACTTTTTGCTCAACCATGAAACAAGTCTATTTCAAAGGAAAAATGCACTTTTCTTCATCCACAAGACTTGAGTTCAACATACTATTGCTGCCACATACTTTGCTTCTATTGTATAAAGAGTAACTCAATATTACTTTTTGCTCAACCATGAAACAAGTCTATTTCAAAGGAAAAATGCACCACGACCAGTGCTTATTTTGTCATCCACACTTCTCTACCCTATCAACATCTGTATATATTGTCAAAGTGAAGTCTTCACTTTTAGGATACCATAATCCATGGTCAATTATGCTCTTGATATATCTAAAGATTCCTTTCACTGCATTTACAAGTGACTCTTTAAAAGTATCCTAAAACCTTGTAACCATACACACTAATTTCATGATATTAAGTCTTGATATAGTTAGGTATAACAAGCTACATATCATTTATCTATACATAGTCTGATTTGCATCAAGGGACTCATCCTCTTTGCTCAAATTAAAACTAGTTATCATGGGAATACTAATTGGTTTACTTTTTCCCATTCCAAACTTCTTGAGCAATTCCTTTGCATACTTGGTTTGGGATATAGATATCCCTTCATAAGATTGTATTATTTTTAGACCAAGAAATAAATAAAATTTTCCAAGCATAGACATCTCAAACTTAATTTACATTTGTGTAGCAAATTCTTTTCATATTTTGTTATTGTTATGACCAAAGGTGATGTCATCTAGATAAACAACAATAATCAACATATGATCACCTTCTAATTTGAAGTATATATTATTGTTTGCACACCTTTTGTTGAATCCTTATTATTAAAAGTACTAGTCTAATCTTGAATACCATGCTTTAGGTGCTTGTTTTAGACCATACATAGATTTATTCAGTTTACACACATAATATTCTTCCTCTAACAGCTAAAAACCTTTAGGTTTTTCTATGTAAACTTCCTCTTCTAGGTTCCCATTCAAGAAAGTAGACTTAACATCCATTTGATATACTTTGAACTTCTTATAAACAAATAATTCTAGAAACATTATCATGACTTCAAATCTAGCAACTGGAGTAAATGTTTCCTCAAAATCTATGCCCTTAACTTGTGCATATCCTTTGCACACCAATCATACCTTATTTATTATGATAGTTCCATCCTCATTGAGTTTGTTCCTAAAGACCCACCTTGTACCTATCACATTCTTATTTGAAGGTCTTAGAATTAATTTCCATTAATTTGTCTCAATTCTTATTCCATGGATTTTAGCCAATTCTCATCCTTTCCAGGTTCAACAAAGATCTTAGGCTCAATTTAAAACATTAGAGTAAAAATTACTTGATCCTTGTTCATTTCAACTCTTATCCTTGTCTTAACTCTTTCATTTTTATTTCCAATGATCTACTCTATAGGATGATACTTTTGAACAAATCTTTCAGGTGACTTTTCATTTACTTCCTTAGCCTCTTCATTATTTACTTCTTCAAAATATGATTCTTTTTTTTATAGATTTCTCTATCAAGTTTAACATGTTTCAAGACTTATTTAACCTTCAAATTGATGCTATATACAATCTTGTGTAACATTTTGTTGTAACATATGTAGGCTCTAATTTGGGTGGAATAACTAAGAAATATTACTTCATCACATCTTGATTTAAAGCTTCCCAATGTATTCTCTTTTTTCTTGATGCATCACTTTCTACCAAACACTCTAAAATACTTAATAGAAATAGGTTTTCCATACCATAGTTCATAAGGAGTTTTATCATTAGTTACCCTCAACTGAACTCTATCCAAAATATATATTATTGTTTTTAATGCTTCTCTCTAGTATTCATTAGGTAACTTGGCCTCTTTTAGCATTGTTCTATCCATCTCCTTGACTATCTTGTTCTTTATTTCAACAAATCCATTCTACTATGGAGTCCTGTCTATAGAGTAATGCCTTTTGATTCAATACTTCTCAAAGTACTCTATGAACACATTTGAGGTAATTCTCCACCTCTATCAAAACTTAAGCATTTAATTTTTTGTCTAATCTCATTCTCTTCCATGGATCTAAATATCTTGATATTTAAAATGCCTAAGACTTATCCTTCAAAAAGGTTACCCATGTCATTCTTGAGTAATAATATACAAATAACATGAAGTATCTCTCTCTTTTATATCCTCTTGTCTTATTAGCACCACAAAGATCATTATGAACTAATTCTAGAGGTTTTTTAGTTGTATACTATTTGTTTAAAATCTAACCCTTGTTTATTTGTATACATTCCTTTCAAGTTGTGTTTGTAGGTTTGGTTATCTTAGACATGTGTCTAACACATTATTTTAGCTCACTTTGAATAGGTTATCAAAGTTGGAATGACCCATTCTTCTATGCCATAACTAACTCTCATCGATCTTTCTTATTAGCTATCTATGACCATTCACTTCAACAAGATTATAAACATTGCTTTCAATTATTTTCCCTTCTACAACTAGTCTTTCAGATCTCTTTAACTTGTATCCTTCTACATTAAATGTGACCTTATATCCATTGTCACACATTTGGCTAACACTTAGCATATTATGCTTCAATCTTTTAACATAAAGGACATCATGTGTAGGAAACTTTCCATCTATATTCAAGGTTCATTTACCTTTGATCTTTACTACAATGTTGTCTCCAAAGTTGATAGATCCTTCCTTACATTTTCTCAATTTGATGAACTTGTTATTATCACCAGTCATATTTTTTGAGTAACCACTATTTATTACCCATAAATTTTGTTCCTCGGTATGGAGTGCATTTTAGGCAATCATAGATTGATCTTTCACTTTCCACAAATCCTTGGGTTTCTTATTTGGCTTTTTTTTCTCCTTTTTAGAGACTTGTGAACCTTTGTTCATACTAGGAAGTATGACTTTCTTTTTACTTTGTGTTTTTTGTCTTATAAAATTTATTCTACATTATTTAGCTATGTGACCAAAATTATTACAATTATAGAATATTACATTTGTATCTAACAAGGGAGAAAATGAATTTATACTTAAAAAATTTGTTCTCCTTTTAGGTAAAACTCTACAATCAATATCCCTATGACCAAACTAATTACTAGTATAAAAATAACCATAGAAAGATGAGGAATACCTGGTCACAACATTTCTTTGCATTGTATGAGGAGCTCTTACAAACTCTAGATTCTTCAAGTCTCTCACTTTTATGTATCCATTTCCATTAGCTACTTTTGCCTTCTTCTTTTCTTCAAGCTTATTTTGTCCTTCGTCTTTCTTCACATCAGCTATGTTTGAGTTTTATTTGTATCCATTCAAGCTTTCTCTTTCTTTGATCCTAATTCTCCTTTCACTTTGAGGTTGTCATATAGGTTAGCATATGTACTAGTTATGTATTTTTTTTCATAACCAAGACCTTATCTCTATTTTGAAGGATTTTGAGAGTTGATCAATTCATCAAGAAGGTCCGATCCTCCTATCAACTTTAAACTTTTGTGTAATATTCCTTTAGCTTTCTCAGGATCTTTTCTCAAAGCCACTATCTCTACTTCTAACTTCAATACTCATTATATTTAGATTGTATTTCAAGTTTCACTACATCTATTATTTTAGCCTCTTCAACTTGTGTCTTTAGGCTAACCATCATCTCATCAAAATTTTCAAGACTTTTGGACATTTTCTCAATCTCCTTTTGTACAAGATTTTTCTATTTTGAGTTCTCTTTTCTTAGCTTGTTTATTTCTTCTAGAGCATAGATGATTTCAAATTCTAAATCCACTTCTCCTTCTTGTTATTCATCTGAGTCTTCAAATTATTCTTGATCCATAGAAGTTGATCCTATTGTCATGAATAAAACTTTCTCAGCCATAAAATCAAAGTCATTATCATCATCAAAACTATCATTATCATCCATTGAATCATTGTGTTCTTTTTTGTATAGGCCTTTCTTGTTTTTAAATAAGTTATTCATATTCAAATAGTGAGGTTTCACCTTTTCACTATTCTCTTTTTACTCATAATTATCCTTCTTGTTATAAGGGCATTTAGTAGCAAAATGTCATACTTTACCATAATTAAATCATTTTAAGGGTAAATTGCATTTGTACTTTCCAAACCCTCTTCTCAATATTCTAACAAAGTTGGCTTCTTATTCATTAGTCTCCTCAGATCTAGATATAGGTGCTTCTACCTTCACTAGTTTGGATGCTTTAAATGAAGCTTCTCTCTTGAATGTATCTATATCTCCCATTCTTATCTCATAGGCTATGAATGTTCCATGTAGCTCATCAATAATGAGTTTATTTAGATCTCTTGATTCCTCTATTATAGATATTTTTGAGTCATACCTTGATGGTAGAGATCTGAGGACCTTTTTGACAGTGACTGTATCTTTCACCTCTTCTCCAAGACCTCAAATTACATTGACTATTTCATCTACTCTGAGGAGGTAGTCTACAATTTTCTCTTTTTCATTCATTTTAAGGCTTTCAAACTTACCTTTGAATGCTTGTAACTTATCTTGCTTTACCTTGTCATCACCTTCATATATGGTTCCTAATGTATTCCGCATATCTTATAAATTTTGACAATACATCACTTTGAAAAACTTTGAATTAGACAATCCACATAAAATAGCATTCTTAGCCTTGACATTTCTCTCATATGCTTTCTTGGCATCTTGATCAGTAGGAGTTGTAGCAAGAGTTATATATCCATTTACAACAAACATCCATACATCAAACCCTAGTGAAGATAAATATGATTCCATTCTTATGCTATAAAATCTATAGTTTGATCCATAAAAGAGAGATGCCTTGTTTAAGGAAGAGCCTTCTTGAATATCCATTTGTGTTCACTTTCCAGGATCTACCTAAGCTGATTCAACTTCTTTTAAGGAACCTGGGCTCTAATACCAATTATTGGAACACAACTATATACTGAGGGGGTGAATTAGTATATTGATTAACTTAGTCTTTTATAATATTTTTAATGCATATTAAAACTATATGTAGAGATCACATATACATAAATAGACACAACACTAGATATACTATGGAAAACCCAATATGGGAAAACCACCTTGAGAATATTTTTGTATAATCTACCATTCTAATCCACCCTCACAATAAATCACCTCATTAGTTATAATGTTTAAGGGAACCAACCCTAAGGAGACACCAATCCCCTCATTTAATAACACCTACTCTAAGGAAGCACCCACTCCTTAACTGAGTACCAACTCAATTTATCTAGTGACACCTACCTATCAAATTCTACTATGGAATTATAACTCCAGATCAAAATATAGATTCATAAATTAATCCCATTCTTTATTATCTATTATAGGTTTGGTCTCTAACTACTCATGATCTACACTTCATCTCTCATCTCTTCCCTTCTCTTATCTTCTCTATCACTCTATCTCTGTGTCTCTATATATCTCTATTTAACACAATTCAATAATTCTAGAAGCTACTACCTATATCTTAGATGACATATATATAATAATTTCATCTAGGGTTCATATCTCATCTATGTTGACACTATTTTGATAGCACACCATGCTCAGTTCTATTGGACTTTAGTTCTTATCCTTAATTGCAAGTTTCCTGTGTCTTGAACTCATACTCCACCACCATGATTCTTGGTCTCATTATTATTTATAGCATATATTGGGCTCTAGTTTTGATGCACATTACATAAATTTGAATGATCACTATAATCAATCTCATTGTCTATATCATAATTTATGGTTTAACTACAAGTTATTGCATGTTCTTATGCTTGACCATTAGGATGATCATATCTTTAAATACTGATTATTGTCTTAAGTCTACAACCATGATTTGATGGCACTAATTCAAATTTATTAACATTAAAATTAATTTGCTGGATCAAGTTTTGATAAAATTACACAATCCATTTGATCTTTGTATGCTTTCAAAATTTAAATTTTCAATTTTCAAATGTGTTCATTGATCTTTTTGATTTGAGCTCCCACGTGTCATTAGATATTCATAGTTGTAAAAAAATTATTTATGTATATGGTTAAACATCGACCACTTGTATTCATCTCATTGTATCCTCAATATTTGAAATGAATATGCTCTATCGATCTCATCAAACTAGCTCAGTCTTTAACTCACCTCTATGTTGTTAAACATTAGGTATTTAAACTAATTGAGTCCACTCACTCTATTAGATATTTATTACATGATAAACCTTTCACTATTCAATATTTTGACAAGCTCAAAATTTATCTCTGACAAGCTATTGTAAATGTGACACTTGGCATTAGTACATGCCTTCTACACATTGTTATCATTTCCCACTATTGAGACAATTGGAATCTTCATGTTGAACATTGAATAAATTACATTGAACCACATCGTATACTTACTATTCAAGCTTCATGATTGTGACACTTTTCACTAGCACATTTACTTGTAGGTGCCTTTGACATATTGACTTCATTACATGTCATTGGATCTTGAATGTATGACTAAGCACTAATTGTTAGATCTTCTAACAAGCTCTAAATTTACCTTGTGTAGATTTGAATAAGTATGGGGACCATCTTAATATACTTGGAATTCTAACTTTTCACCTTCATATCTTTTGTTTCATTCATCTGCTTGTTATGAAATTTGGAGCATATAAACTAGGCATGATAATGAACAAACCCATATGCTCATCTATTCTTAAATCCTTCATACATGATAGAAATAATTCATTAATTTTCTCACTTAGACTCTTCTACCATAGAGTTAAATTTGCTTAGAACTACCTGAAAGGCCAAATTTTTTATTGCATAGATTTTGATGCACTACATTGCATGACCTAAGATTCAGTGCATAAAACTAGGCTAAAAAATGAACAAACCCATATGATCATTCTATCCTAACACCTCCATGTGTGTAAATTATAACCTTATCAACATTATTACTTGGTTATACTTAAAACCTTTTGAAAATTTGGCTAAGTATAGAAACTTAGTGAATTATGTTTGAGTAACCAACTTTGCATCCTCATATATTCTACCATGCTTCATCTAATAACTTCAAATATGTCACATCACAACTATGGAATAAGGTCATCATACCTATATAAAAAATTCCCCTAGACTCATCCACATGTGATAATGGTGACGTCATTAAACTTCCTTCTCATATTCTCTTGTCATAGACCCAAAATGTCTAGATGATTAATATGAAGAACTAGATGAATTCCACTCATGAAAAAAAGTAATCCAATCATCTTCGAATTATGATAGGATCAATTACATATCCTCTAATCACCATGTTTATCCTTGACCATTAATGACATCCAAAATTCCAATAATCTCCCTTTTGAAATCAATGGCAATCGTATTGCCAACATTTCTTGTACACATGAGTTGATCATGATATACAACACACCATTCTAGTTGTAATTCTATTCCAATCAAATTGATTCTATAAAATGATAAAACCTATGTTTCCTTAACAAACCACTATAGACTACAATCCTACATTGGTCATAATTTTCAAAACAATTCTCCAACAGACATCAAAATAATTAATCTTATATTTATATTAGCAATGCTAACTATCACTAACATACTTACCACCATTAGTTTTAGTTTGATGCCTTTACCACAATCTCGGATATCACACTAACTTTGAGGAATGTAGGGCTTGTTTCTTCATATTTAAATATATTTATCATATTCATTTTACACACTAGAGTGGGGGAAAGTAGGGTTTCTTTCTCCATATTTTTAGATACCTCTCATGAATCAGTTCACATATCAGGGTGGGGATAAAATAAGGTTTTTTTACTCCTAATTTAATTCATCATTTAGATTCAGTATAGGAGGCATCCAGATTGTTGATTTCCTCTTCATAGACAATATTCCATCTCCTTTCCACTTCTCTTGCCAAGAAGTGGGCCAGGTCTAGGGTATATCCATCCTCTACATGGAATAATCACATGGGTAAGTATAAGTACACATTTTTTTCCCCTTTTACTAAATCACTTCCATTTCATTGAATTAATAGAATAAAAGCGGGGGATGTAAAAACCCTAATTTGGTCAAGAAACCATAGGTATTATGTCTTTTATTTCTCTTTCATAGGAAGGTCTTAGTGATGAATGTGAGTCTTGTTCCCATAGTCACTTTGGGTATTTTGATATTTATTATGACTTGTTTATCCTATTTCCTACACCTCAAGTGGTACTGTGTCATCTCATCCAAATCTTAGGGGGTGCTTGTCCTATTTTTCAATTCTTTGTTTAGTTTTATGATCTTAAGACACTAGCAGGGTCTAGGATACTAGTATGGTGTGCTACTATAAAATTTAGAACTAGTGTCCAATAGTCATTTTTTTAGCATGTTTTGGATCCTAACCCTTCCTTTAGCCTTATATTATTATTTTATCTTTATTTTAAATCTTTTTAGATAGTGAACAAGGGTCTTACATTCAAATAAAAATTCCTTCTATATAAAGAGCCCCACAAAGAATTTTACATCTATCATTTACTGCTTTGGCATATAATTACATAAAATTAGTCAATAGTATATCTCAACACATTTCATATTACATAAAAATAACACATATAATTTTATTCTTGATCAAATAATGGCCTAAGTAAAATTCATTATGGCATATCATGCACATTGATTATACAGATTTTATAAGGGAGAACTACATGTGATCTGAGACCCCTATCATTGGGGTTAATATAGGAAGTGGTCAGGACAATATGGGTTTTACCTCACATGATTTTAATAATCCCAAAACCTATTTTTTTATCTTTCTTTTGCATTTGATCTCATTGTGTTTCATGTGTGTAGGTGTTCATTAGATTTTTGAAAAGATTCATTAAAATAGTGACACAGATAAAGGATTAGGAGCTCAAACTTCACCTATATGTATACTATTATATTTTTTGATAAATTTTCCTTGAATTATATAATATTATCTATAATATTTATGCATAATATGATGAAATAGAAAACATACATCCAACAGGGCTGAACTGTAATCTATAATAACATTTTATGGTTTCTAATAATGCCAGACCTCCAACTCACAATAGGGCATGAATTATATGTTTTTTTTTGACAAAATATTAATCAACTGTTATATAGAATTCTCTATTTTATAAATAGGACTAAATCATATATATATATTTCAAACAAAAACAATGTCACCTAGATTTGTTTACACTCAGGACAGTATTCTTTGAAGTCTCCACAACGTCGACTCCTCACACTTTCCCCATCACCCAATTTCACAGTCAGCAGCAGAGCAATTTCTATAGCATCGGGTTCCTTGAAAGTCACAAAAACAACGTGTGCTTCCTTCCCAACTCTATCTAATTCAACAGCCTCCACCATTCCAATGAAGGAGAAGAAATCATTTGGTTACAGTGTCATCACCTACCCAGTGTAATGATCACTTACATAGCGTAATGTTCCATGGCTGTGTTTATGCCTCGCTTGACTCTATTGCTACCAAATGGCCCAGAATTTAAAACGGCCAGAACTTTAGTCTTCACGAGAACTAAACATTGATTTTTTTTAATATTCAAATCTTACCTAATGTCAAACCATTCACCAGACTTCAACACATTGCAATGCCAGCATAACATATACCTGATGTCAAACCATTCACTAGACACATTACAATGCCAACATAATATATACCTTGAAATGACTAGGATTAAATCAATACATTGAAATGGCCTAGCCATCTTAGGTGACCTAGCAAGAAACTAAGCAAGAAACTCTTCACAGGTGTTCGATTGGTCACAGACCAAACATTTGTTTGGGTTTTATATTCAAGCCTTGCGTTATCAACAATAAAACAACAATGCCTTTTCCAATATTCAGTCTCAAAAAACAATTTTACTCAAAGGAACATACATTTTATTAATAAAATAGGAAGATATACATCTATGCTTGTCTGTGAATTGCAGGTCATTCTTCCATTGCGCCCTGCATTTTTTTTTTCAATATGCATATATCCCCTATTTTTACACACAAATCCCCTATACCAAACCATATTTCTCAAATTAGGTGTTCAATCCTATCCTAAGCTTCTTGTAACAACCTCCCAGAATGAACAAAATAGTTCGCCTAACATAAGAAAACACAAACCACATAAAATCTCACCCAACAAACTTGATTCCATGCTTAATGGATATTTGGACGAAATGGAAAATTTAAAAACAAAACAAAACAAATGGAGGGAAAAACAACTTATATACTTAAGCATGCTAAAACTTAACCAAACATGTGTTAAATACGCTCCTAGCGTGAGGATGCTCCTGCATCATAATCAATAGGAATAAAATTGTCCTTATCTTCTTCTCCATCTTTCTCCACATGTTTATATTCTCTTTACCCTTTCTATGTCTCTCCTTCTACATGTGATCTAACCAAAATAATTATAGTTCATAAAAGAAAACTTTAATTTATTATATGATCTTATATTTTTGACTAAAAAATCGTCTCCATTTTATTTATTCAATCTATCAACTCCAATGGTTGTAAATTACCTCCATAATATAGAACATCGACCTTTGTTCCTTTGTTCCTTCATTATAAATCTATAACCATCCTTTCTTCCATTAATGGTGAATGTTCTCATTATTTTTATTTATAAATTTCATCTTCACAATAGGTTTCCTCATATGCTTGATCTTACACTTTCCTTAGTATTTTATTTACAATAAGTGTGATTTATGTTTCCACTTACCTTTATAGCTCTTACATAATTTTGTTCATTTAAGAAATTCATCTTCATCGTCTAAGGACATTTACACATGTTATTAAATCATTAAAAAGTCTCAAATAATATAATTTCAAAACCAAATACAAAATCACAAATATATTACCTCCAAGAATTGAACTTGCTCCAATATCAGTTGATGAATCCATAGACTAGCAAAATTAAAAAATCTCAATAGCCACAATACTCAAAATTTTGTGAACCCATAATATTTGTTAATTCATTTTGAATTGATAAAATTATACATAAAAATATTAAAATAAACCTAAACTTTAAATTGAATTTGACATTCAAAATTAAAAAGTCTAAAAAAATCAATCTAGAGTTAACTACCTCTACAATAAATAACAACTTTATTTTGTTAATAAATTTTTCATTTGAATTCAAATGGGCCTAAAAATTCAATAATATCCTATAAATAATAAGGTGAGTGTAGTAGTTAGTCCTTTCCTCAATCATATCAATTCCTTTCGAAATTTTAATGTCAATTGTGTTGCATTTATTTAGGGCATGTTGGAGGTTAAATTGTAGGTTAGTGGAACAAAGGTTATATATTAGCAAGGAGAAATCCTTATTGGTGGATAATTCATACCTCAATTGTGTCAATTACATTATGAATTGTAATTTCAATTGTGTTGAGTTTACCTAGGGCATATTGGATGCTAAGTTGTAGGTTAGTGAAACAAAACTTGTATACTAGCAAGGGACAATCCTTGTTAGATTTGGAGGAGTGTTATATATAAACAAAACCACACGCTATAATAATAGATTTAATGTAAAAAAAATGAAATAAAAATTGAATTCATATAATAGTTGGAGCATAGAGATAGATTTTTTTTAGCATGAGTGTAGCAACATGTAAGAAAATAATTAAAGAAAAGGGTAATGTAGCAATTAAAATAATGTTTTTGTTAAAATATTATATACATAGTATAAAATGAATTATAAACTTAAAATTAAATTATCATGTAAAGATAAATATTAACGAGTAAACTATAAACAAAATAATGACAAATATAGTAGACCATCAAATTTGGCACCTACATGGGCTAGTTATTACAAGTATTACTAAAAGGGCACTATAAATAAGATATCAAGGGATAAATTTGGTCTCTATTATGAAATGTAAGGTGGAATTTTTATTTTTTATAGTCTATGAAATTTAAGGTGTTATTTTGAATAATCAAATACAAACTATAAAAAAATTGTAATAAATATAAATCTCGTACTTTATCAAGTATTTTAACATTTAAATAATAATGTTGAGTAAAAAATCATCTATCAAAAACTATAAATAATTGTCATAAATATAAATATGGTATTTTAATAATAAAAAATGACATTTAAATAATAATACTAAATAAACAATTACCTATCAAAAATTGACAAGAAATGGAAATATTCTTGTAAATAATAAAAATTCAAGAATAACACTTAATTTAAATTAATAATAAAATTAAATCATACTTTAAGAGTATTATAGTTTAAAATGAAATATACATACCTATGTAGTGCACTTGACCAATGTATGATTTTTTTTGGGAGTGTATGAGATGAAAGGAAATTTTTATGGTAAATTTAATTGTAACAACAATAGTACTTTGTTTCAATAGACAAATTTATAATAATTCAATCAAAATTGTAATATTAGAATTAAGTATGAAAATGGTAGGTGTCTTAAAATACATAACTTTTTTAATTCATTATAATTAGATATTTGGAAAGTATACTTATCATTTAATATTTTAAAATTAATATAAATATATAGAAAGTTATGTAATTTGAAAAAATAGAAAATTTAGGATTAATATTTAGAAAATTTTATAATTAAAAAAAATGTAATAGAAAGTTTTTTTAATACAGTCTCAATAAAAAAACATTTTATAATTTAAAAATTATTACACAATAAAAAAATTAGTAGAAATTTATAAATAATTATGTTATGTGAAATAATATAAACTTATTAATGAATGATATAGTGTTATTTAGAAAGTATAGATGTATTTTTATTTTTAATTAAAAATAACATATAGACTATGACAATTGACTAAGAGTGTTTAAAATAGTCTAAGGTGAGAATAGAAACTTACTAATTCAATTTAAATAATCTTATTTAGAAAGTACACTTTAAAAAAATTGAATTTAAGCCAATCATTAATAAATAAATAGAATATTCCCTAATATCAATATAGGAAATATTCTAAAATATTACTTGGAAAACTATAGTATTGTCATAGTATATGTTAGATCATCCAATTTAATTGGATAGAGAGAGAATAAATTATTGATTTAAACAAAAGTTATAGTACTATGCCTTTGTAAGGACTAATAAAGTAGCAATGTTGGATGGGTTTCAACCCTAGTTTACATCTAGTTATAAATTTATATAAATTCATCTATTTTTAGCATGATTAAAAATACTAGAATGTAGCAAAGGGGGAAAGGTTGTATTCATTGACGTTGATCTTCCATTTTAACAAATTTTGGCCTTATTTTACAACTCTCCATGGATGGATCACAAAACATTGACATGATTTAGTTGAATGTAGCATCGATATTCACCCCTATGCAAGAGGGATTCTTATTTTAGTTTTTGATTTTGTTAAAGATAAAAAGGAAAATTTTAATGAGTATTTTTCGATTTGGGATGATCATGTTCTTATGTATAACACCCAACATCCATATTTTAAACCTCATACTAAAACCTTTACTACCAAACCACTTTAGATCTAATTGCCAAACCTCCCTTTGTAATTTTGGTACAAAAATGTGCTTAGAGCTATAGGAAATACTATTGGGGAATTTTTTATGGAAGATAATATCACTGAAGAAAGGGGTATACTACATGTGCCTGTATACCATTTAATGTATGTTTATCAAAGGATTTACCTACCCATATTGAATTGAAGGTTAAGGGAAATTTTTTGTTTCAATCACTAGATTTTAAAGGCCTACCTTTGAGATGTAAAAGATGTTTCAAACTGGTCACCTAGTCAATGAGTGTTCAAATTCTAAATTTAAAAAATATATCTCTTGGTAGAAGGACATTAGGATTGAACATGTCACTATTCAACCAATGAATGTTGGTAAATATGAAATTTGGGATCCTAATTTGGTTCCATAAACCCCTTTGGAGGAGGTGAATCATGCCATAGGTAATGTATAAACTTTTGGAAAATCCTTGAATAATTTTGTGTTAGAAAAGAATGATGATCCAAATGAATGTATGGAGAAAACTTATAAAATTAAAAAATAAGATTTAGAGGTAGAAATTTTAAAAGATAATAATGCTTATGACACTTTTTAAGAATAGGGTGCTTGATAGATTTTATATTAATACATAAGCTAGTGGATACATTAGACTATCCATCCCCATATTGTCAGATCATAAAGAAGGGACTGGATGGAAGATTGTGAGCTCTAAAATTAAATGAAAAGTAAGAAGGAGATTATAACCATTTAACATGTCCCTTATATCTAAAAAATGAAATAGATTGAGATAGGCTTAGTTGTATCAATTCTTATTTTGTGTTGTAGCTTGTTCTTCAGGGAAGCTATTTTTCTCATTGTTTTTTTGTTGTTCAATGTTTGGGTTTTTTGTTGGTATTATTTTTTATTTTGTTATATATGGATTTTAGGCCTTATTACTTGTTTCTTTTTCAAGGTCAATTCCATGATTCAAAAAACCTTCTTTACCAGTAATAGTGATGATGATGATGATGATGATGATGATGATGATGATGATGATGATGATGATGATGATGATGATGATAATAATAATAATAATAATAATAATAATAATAATAATAAAATTTAATTTCAAACCTTTATATGATATCATATGGATATCCAAACATAATTGAATTGGACCTAACTGATGAATCAAGAAATGGATGCATTATTATTTTATTTATATTCATTTTAGCATAAATGCATTCTCAATCCAGTTAACAAGTCAAAATTTATGGCCTTAAGAAGATATGTCCTTGTATTAATATTCTTATTTTAAAGAATACTCAACCCACTATAACTCAAATCACCATAACTATGGTGCCAAAAAGTGTATTCACCAATTTCAAATACAATTTATTTTTTTCATTTTCAAGGGAAACCTTTTAGTTTTTGTCATATAGATAGTTGTAATTTACCTATTATTGATACTTCTATCATATATTATACAATTTAAATATTTAAATATCACCTTATAGCCATTTTGAACTAACTACCTAATGTTGATTAGGTTATTTTTCAACCCTAGTACATAGTAAAATTCCTAAATTTGCATCTTGTCAACTTGCTCGGTGTAGATAGAGATATTTAATTTTCCCATAATATGGACCTTGTCATTATTTCCTATTTTTACTCTTGATTTTATTGATTAATATATGATATTGAACATATTCTTATTCCCACTCACATGGTGGTTGTAGCCATTGTCTAAATACAATAACCTATTATTGTTTTGCTTAGATATATTACATGTTATAAACAAAATTCCACACATTTCATTCATATCACATTCATCCTCTTTTATCTTAGAAAAAAATAAAATTTTACCTATTCATACAATATTCTCTATTATGACATTCATCTCTATAATATCCAATCTATCTGAAATAATAGCATTAGATTTTTTATTTTCATACCTTTGTGTAGAACCACCTCTTAAAGTGTTATTTATCCTTATTATTCCTCTTATATTTGATTATTTATAGTTATGTCTCCCTCCTCCTTAGATATTTAAAAAATTTCTTCTTCCTCTATTGTTGGATCCTCTATCCCTACCTCTCACATTTACATTTTTTTTGAAGGATTATTCATGGGAAGAGTTGGATAACCTATGCAAACTTTGTTCATTGGTTTTCAAGGAGCCCATAAAAACATCAACCTTAATTTTTATTAGGTTTTTAGACTCTTCAATTGAAAATAAAATAGAATAAACTCTTATTAGGAGGCTCTTTAGTACCTTCTCTATTAATCTATAGTTCTTAAGAGCATATTTATTTGTCTTTATTTGATGGGATGTGGTCATTGTTATAGTAAATAAGTCATTAATGGACTCATGTTATTTCATTTATAGGTTATAAAAATACATTATTAATATTTATATCTTAACAAACATCACCTTATCACTTCCTTGGTATGCATTCTATGTGATATCTCATGATTTTTTAGATTTAGTAGTTGTTGCTATCATGGGGAAGATTAAATCACTTGGTACTAGTTGAATGTAGATCAAAGCTTTTGCATCATTCTTATTGTATCCTTCAAGAATTTTGTTTATAATATTATGAGTGCATTAGTTGCAGTCTAGTTAATTGGATCTATATATCTTCTAACTTGCTCCCATAACTCAAGAGAGAAAATATTTTATTCATTTTGATACACCAAACATCAATTTTTTTCCCAACAAACATTTATATTTGTTTCCATGAATTTCTACTACTAAAATCCATCACATAGGTCTAAAAACATTCTATGAAACTATTTTTGAGGGAAAATATATAAAATAATGTGTGCTCTATTATAATAAGATACAAATATATGCAAAAATGAAACTATTACAAATACACAAAAGGATACACATAGGAAAGTAAATGCACACAAAGTGAAGAAGAATATATTCATGAAGATGACATATTATTTTATACAAAACCAAAACATATTCTAAATTGTTATTTATAATAGTTTTTATTGTGTTGTAATCTTTCTTGCTATTGTTCTACCTTTTCTTCATATATTTTCTCTTCTATTATTGCTTTCATTATGTTGTTATGATATTTGGATTATTTTTTTTATCTTCAAACTATTGTTTCTCCCTTGTTTTGACTTGTATATCATTATTTCTCCCATTTTATGCCTTGTAGGGTACTGCTGATTTTATTTTATAAAATCTTGTATGTAAAATACTGTATTATTTTGAAAGAGTATGCTTATTTTCTAGACTATTGTGTTGATTATTAAAATCATGTATGTGAACAAAAAAAGGAATGGCTATCTTTTTTTTCTTAATAATCAATCACTTCTAATATTTTTAGCCAAGATATAGATGTCAAATCCCCCAAAAAAATGTATATCAAAAATATAATTTCAAAGGATTTAAAAGTGTAGGTAAAGATGACTATTTACAATAAATGACACACTAAACATCAATATTGGAAAGGGTAGATTACCTAATTTATAGTTGGAGGCAAAAAATAAAAGGGACAAAGAAAATGTTTCTTATTTTAATTTTTCCATTTTTAAATGGGAAATCCTTAATAAAAAATTTCTTCAAGATAGTATGGCTCACTTAGTGGGGCACTTGGACTCTGAAATGGTTGATTTAAATATTAGGTAACTAATAAGAGTATTTTTAAGGTGGTAAATGTTGTGGATTATCTCCATGTTTTTCATTCTCATGGGTGTTATAATTCAAATTTTTTTTACATTTAGTGATTTGATGGGGATCTCATTCGATAAAGGCCTTGTTATAAATGTTTTTTTAGGTAAGCTTCCTACCTTTACTTTTACTCCATTAAGTATGTTTTAGGATTGCTTTTCTCCTTTTCTATATTTTTTAATCTTTTTCACTTTGGTTATTTGGATTTTATTATTATATGATATTTAAATCTAATCATTGGTGGTTAGCACTATTTTTTACAATATTTTGAGTGTTTTTTAACCATTTTAATAATATGAGTTCATATCACCTTCTTGAATTGAGGGGACACTTTCTCATCAATATCATTTTAAAATTTTTACTTACATTACATTTTCTTTGATTTTTATTTATTTTTAACGCATTTTATGATGTTTTGGGGTTATTTTAAGTTATTTTACCATGATATTTTAATATATCACATAGTTGTAAATTACAGCATATCCTCACCTTGGCATGGGCCCATGGTTAAGTATTAATTAGTGTTATACCCATTAATTAATTTAATATATGTTAATGGGATCATGTTTTATTTTAGTACCATTTTATTATCTCATCTTGGGTCAAGGGAAAGGATACTCACCCACCCACCCACCCACCCACACACACACTTACAATTATGGTTGTGATACAAATCACTTAACTAGTAATAATTTTATTTATACCAGTTCATAAGATAAAGGTTAATCATGGTTTTTGTGAACATGTAGGAACCATAATTATTCAAAGGGGTTCCGCTATTATTTATATACCGATGATGAAATTAGTTGGTAAGAGTTTTCATTGAGACTATCAGGTAGTATCTTAGTTAATGTGATATAGCTAGTAGATACAATCATGGACATTGAGAAGAGAGCATGGATCACAATAGACATATTTTTTATTATCTTCACCTTATATGTGGCTGGTTATGTGGTATATTGGACATGTGGACACTTAGCATCTTATGATTATTTGGTAAAATATAAATTAGAATTTTAAGTAAAGTGTGGATAATAATCCATAGGGTAATCAATATGAAAAATAAATTCAATAAATACAAAGGATTTATGATCAATAAAATATAAAGATAATAAAGTGAAAAATACACATAATTATTTATAAATAAAAATAATATTAAGCCAAAGGACATGTATAAAACTAAAGGGAAGAATCTCATTTTAAATTATAATTGTTAATTATCATTGAGTAAACCAAAAATCACATAGTGAAAACCATGGGGGATAAATATTTAGTACTAATTTAAGATAAATAAAGGAAAAATAATGTAATAATGAGTAATAAAGAGGAAACCATTTATCAAATGGTATCCACAATGGAAAAATATATTTACATTAAGGATCCTAAGGACAAATAAGTCACAATGGATGGCAAGTCCTTAATGTACAAATGGATTTCACATTAAAATGAGAACATATTGTGATACATGACCATAGCCAACCAAGACATGTCAATAATTAAATGGAATGGAGAAAGAAGATGTTTGAATAAATAATCAACTCATAACAACATGGGGATAATGGTTTTTGAATTTAATGTAACCCATGGAATTAATAAGCAGGATATTTAATAAATAATTATCATCAAGACTCTCCATATAAGTACTCAAACTATATATAATGTAACCAAGGGAATGAGAGTATGGTTAGTTTATTTGGGCTATGAGATTTTTATTTTAGTTTAGATAAAAGGTTAAGCTGGTAATATTTCTCAATGATGATAGAAATAGTGTTGTCCTCTATTTTTTGTGAGAATTATGTTTTGAATTAGAGAGTTGTGATGTCATATTATGTTCACACAATTAGGATAGAGAATGAATGTGAAACATTACATAAAGATTATTTTATTTAGAAATTAGTATGATTTTAACTTTCTTAGTGTGTTTAATTGTTGGATAAAATAGTATAGTGAGGACCAAAAGTCTTAGCCTATCATCAATGGAAACAAATTATTTGATGGAAAAAGTAGTGAAAGGATCCCTTAATATCACCTTATGGAATTTATTTAAACATTATGAGGACAACCGAGTGGAACCTGACACAAATTCATATCTTCATCCAATATTATCTTAGTATCATGTTGTAACTAGACCAATAATAAAGAAAGCTTCATTATTTAGGTTCAAGTGTTCATTTTCTATCTTTACCATAACTTTATTATGAAAATATTTTAAATTATACTAAGGTACAATTATGGAAATAAATATATTATGTAGCTCAAATTATTATTTTTGTTTAATACATCTAGAATGCTCATTGAATTTATAAAGTTTAGTAAATCGATTGAGTAGCTTGAAATAACTATAAAGTTAAAGGTATTAATGAATCTTGTTTACCTCTCTTTATTTATGTATTAGGCATGAGAAAATTATAATGATAAATTGGTAGCTTACATAGTTATGGAAGATGAAAGATGAAATTATCAAGGAAATAGTATAATATAACTATAGTGATATTAAGTTCCTATTACCTCAATGCTCTACTTTGTTATATATAGATAAATTACTATTGATTTCAAGGATTTAGAGATGAGGCCAATAAAAATTAATTAACACTTTAATAATAAATTCATATATGAATACTTCAATGGAAAAAATCACTTTAATATGGGTTAATATGGTCTAATTATAAATATGAAGCATATAAAATTAAAGCATATGTAAACACATTATCATGCAAAAGATAAGGTGTGAAGTGAATAATTAAAACATATTTTATATAAAAATATTATCTAGTGATTTGTGATCTTCGTTTCCCATAATATATTATGTGAACCGCAATAATAATACACTTGGTAGAATCCTTGATGCTTTGGTTAAGTACTAGAAGACACCGTGAATAACCTAACATTATCTTTAGGATTTGTGTGACAATGTATAATAGAGGTTAAGCCTCTTATTACTAATGGTATTAATATGTTAATGTTTGTTAAAAATATTAGAGGTTGACCACATCAATGTGATTCTATGACTTATTGAATGGTGTGCTTGAATTCTTGCTTAGGCATATTAATACCTACATATTTTGAATTTTGGATTTCATAATTATCTACCTTACCACTTTGTAGACACTAAACACATTTGTGGCTTGCATCCCACAATTTTAAGATGAAATCAACCAAAGTATAATAATTTGATATGTGGGAACTAACTAATTTAATATTATAACTTTGACATAGGCTTTTTATTCACAGTGATTTAAGGAAGAAATTATTACTTTTATTTCAATGTCATTTTGAGATTCTTACTCTTTCATTTAAATTTTATGCTAAGGCAAATGTTCATGTGTCTAAGTTTTTGGTATATTTTAATTAGTTTCTAGGATCATGCCACTTGTAAAAATATTATTTACATGGAGTAATAGAGTATTCACTCCCTTATATTTGAACCTTATGAATCCATTGAGCTTGTGACCTCATGAAGATGAGATGACTATCACAATGCAAAAACTTAGAAATGGTGCACTTACACATAAGACCTTCATATAGTTTTTTTTGAATTCATCTATTACTTTATTAAAAGTGAGTAAAAGTGAAATACTAGTTATTATTGAGTCACAATATGACTATGGATTACTGCATGTTTATTATATTATACTTATACGTTTTGGGTTATATTGGTAAACAATCATTTTTATAGGATATTATAGCATCTAAAATAATAAAATATATAATATTTCAGCCCAAATAAAAATAAAACAAAATATAATAGTTCCACATCCCTAAAAATGTCATGTTAGCAATTCAAAATGAAGCCATTACTATATAGGATGATGATGCAATAGTCACATGCATGGATTATATAACCAAAGTGAGGGAATTTAAAAATTATACTCTTACATCATATCACCTTATGGAGATTTAATAAAAAAGGGTGGGGAAAAATGTACACTTCAAGTTTCTTTGAAGTAATTGGTTTTAAGTACTACCAGGGCTCAGTGAATTGCATATTTCTTTCAATATTTTAGTCCAATGTCAAGAACATCATGGGAGGTGATAGGGATAGCCTGGAAATGACATCCTATTTTGAGGTTTGGATCATAAAAAGGTTTAGAGGAAGCCACATAGAGGGGTTATTATCAAATTCATGTAAAGGGTCATTGGTCATGGTGCGAACATCTCAAAGGAATTCATGGTGGCATAGAATGAGAGAATAGTGTAAATAAGAGGCATAATAATTTATATAACTGAGGATTTGATAGGCAATGTTATATTAATGTCATGTGAAGGGGATAAAGCTTTTAAGGACTAGTAAAAAAATTTAGAATTCATGCAAAGGTTTTTTAGAACCAATGAGATCATTAAAATGGATAACTAGGGTTTCCCATGAACAAATATTCCATAATATTAGCTTGAGTTTTTTATATATAATTAAGTATATCAACCTCTAAGTTAAGTATAATCTCATATTATTGCATCATTTCCTTTTGTTTAACCACTTATAATGCTTTAGAATTAGCCTACCATATTTCCTTCTAAGATCTCTAGAGTGTAAGACACTTTCATACTAGATTAATTAACCCAACACATCATCCACCAAGGCCTCATTATCCTACTGGTATAACATGGTGAGCCCCTTCAAGGTAAGGATGTCCCATCAGAGGGGTCCTCTATAGATGAGGACTCCCTTGAGGAAGATCATACCTTGGATTCCCACCATTTATTGCCCAACATTCCCCCATAATCCCCATATACAAGAACTCTATCGAGGATCTTCCCTTAAAACTCATTATTATTAAGAATAAAACCTTTATGATATAGGAACAAAACTCTATGAAGGTGGTGGTTAAATTCAAGGCCCCCATATTAGAGGCAAATAAAATCAACAAAGATCAAATGGAAGGGTTTAATGACAAATTACATGAGTCAAGGGTGTGCTTAGTAGGTTTAGTCCAGGAATGCAATTCCATTAATAAGGAGGCCTAAAAAATGATTCAATCCTTCTCATACCTAGCAAAGGTTGAAGACACTCCCCAGAAGCAGGTTACTAAGGTGTCAAAGTTTCTTCCCCAAAGGCTCCCCCTAAAATCCCCCTCTAAGAAGACCCTAAAAAGGAACATCTTTGAAAGAAAAACATAATGATAATGTCAAAGTAGGATGATGAAGGCACAAGCAAAAAAACTTGTGATAGAATCACCAAGAATAGACCGACTAAGTAGGTGAAGGAGACTGAGGATGATAAGGTACTCATAGAGGGCTCCTTCCTCTCAAAGTAATTTCTCCTTTTAATTTTTGTTTGTTTTGATACTCTATTTTTTGGCTCTCAGCTCATGGTGCTTGTTATACTTTATTTATACTTTATCTCTTAAACCCTACAAAACCATATATTTTACTTAATCAAATAAAAAAATACCCCTAATAAGTTGCCAAACTTCTACCAAATTTTAGAAAAAACTCTCCAATATATAACACCACCAAAAAAAACTCTAAAGACCTATCAAAGACTAAATGAAGGAGTAATCATAAATAAAATAATATTGTAGTGATTTGGTAATAGCTTCCTTTTTAGTCATCATAGTGTACTTTTACCTAATATAACTTAACCAAACTTTATTAAGTCATCCTCTAGTTTGTTTTCTTTATCTATCATTACTCTCCTCCTTATCCCTCTTCCTTGAGTTGGCCTATTTTCATTTTCCAAGAACAAGTATATTTATTGTTAAATAAACATGAGTATATGTATTTTATTGATAAAGGGTAAAGGTTAGGTTATGATTGGGTCTTATCTCAGTTAACAAATTTATCCCCAAGGATAGAAATAATACCAACTAAATTCAATTGGAATAAAAACATTAATGTTAGTGGCAGGTCTAAATATATGACATGGTTTAAATAGCACCATAAGGTTTGACCAGTTTAATGGTAGAATAAGTGCCAACACTAAGAGACTCGACATGTTTAAACAAAATAAAAATAAAGAATTAATCATAGGGTAAGGGAAAATTAATAGTTTAATTTTAATGATTGAATATTCTAAAGATATTAATAAGTATAAAGGGATAATAATAGGGATATTATGCCTAAATTTATTTAAAATAACTTAGCAATAAGAAAACATAGCATCATACCTTCACTCAAGAGTAAGATACTTCCTTATTTAATAGACCACTTTAGGGTGTTGATTATTTAAAGACTCCTTAAAATAACCACCTTTGTAAGAAACCAATTCCTCCATAGGAATGATAAATTTATGAATTTATTCATCTTTTTCACATTTATTATTATAGTACTTCATTCCATGGAAACTCGTACTAGTGACCTAAAAAATCAGCTCTTCAAAAAACATAATGGTGACCTCCCTCATATCCATAGTCCTTGTATTCCAACCTATAGAAAAGTCTAAAGAAACATGTGTATCCTTGATACATATTCTTTCCATATAATTATACAAGACCCTATCCTTTATGATTCTCCACACATCCCTATTTTTATTCAGAGTTACCATAGAAGTTGTTTTAGTGCATCTTAAATCTTCGCACATTCTATCATTTAGTAAGTTATTATTGAAATAATTTTAGATCTTCTTTCCCCACTCACACCAGCAAAAAAAAATATTTTATTGACCTATTTTTAGGAATAAATCCCTCATTTAATTTCACTTATGAAAGCACTATCATCATTCTAATTAACATGATCCTTGACGTCAAGATGGATCTAATAAACATCATTTCCAATGTGATAAATTAACTCCTTATTAAAATTTATATACATGGTATTAATCATGTAATGATTAATTATCATAACCCAATAAGGTAAAAAAATATATCAAATAACTAAAATTATTATACTTGACATCATTATAAAAATAAAAGGCTAAATCCAATAAAGTGAAAATGAAATAGGTTCATTCTCCAAAACAAAAGATAAAATATTTTTCCTATCATCTTCAATAATTTTAATCACTTGAAGAGGTAAATCAGATCCACTATACTACTTTGTATCACCTTATTTATTAGTTTCCATATTAACAATCTAATCTATGGCTTTATTCCCTTCTCGAAAAGTGTATTTAATTATTTTTTTCTAAAAGTTTTCCATGATATCATGAATCCCATTGATAATTATTATAATAATCCAACTTTGAGTATGCTTTTTGAGTAGATAATTTATAATATTCAATGAATATCTTTCAATTTAGAGATTAGTTGAGCCATCTTCCTTGGCAAGTTTGACACCCCATAACACATTCAAATATTCAATTGAGTGATTAATTTAAACACCAATATTCTTAACAAAGTCTGAAATCATATTACCATTGTTGTCCCTAATAATCCATCCACCACCTTCCAAACATAGATTTAATTTGTAATATCTATCAAAATTTAAAATGACCCAATCTAGGCAGGGTGAAATCCATGGTATCATGGTCCTAGGTTATCTTTTTAGATCCAAATATTGAATATAAACCAAACCAATATTCTAATTTTAATTAATATTAGATCATATCCTATGACTTTAAAGTTTCCATTCTACTTGATAATATCTACATTTTCTCTTATAATATTTATCAATTTAATAGATACGACATAAATTTTACACTTAACTTCTTTACAAATTCTAAATTTATTTTTCTCTTGATATACTCCCCCAAAAAATGTGAGGGAGATTCGTATACCATAACATTTTATATTTTTCTCTTTCTCTTATAAAAATATATTTCTTTTAATCACATAGATCAAAAAGAGAATCTAGTAAAACCCAATCCACCCCAAACATATAAAAAATCACACCTATCACAGAGAAAGTAAATGGACATTCCAACATAATATGAGTAGTAGACTCAACATAATTCTCATAAGGAACACAATGATTTGAAATACATAAACCTCCTTTTTGTAAATTATCAATAGTTAAAATCTTATTTTGGATAGCCAACCAAAGAGAAATATTCATCTTATGGATTAAAATTATATTCTAAATTTTATCCTAATGAAATCCATTAAGAATGGCCTCAATGGCACTTTATAACCTATTTTAACAAAAAAAAATGGCCATCCAAAGTCTCTGCCTAAATTAGATCATCATATATAGAAGATATACTAACAAATAAGATGTTAATCAAAATGTTAAGATCATAATTTATTTTATATAAAATTCATTTATTGTGCATGATCTTATGTCTTGTAACATTGATAATGCACTATGGCCACCCTATGAAATCTATGAGTCTATAGACATGTTATGTTATAAAATCCATTTGATTTTATGAGATCTTCTATATGCTTAAGGTTAAAAATGACATTAAATTTATGAGCACCACTTAAACTGCACAATCACTTATATATGGTCAACTTAGCATTTTTTTTATAGGGGTAAATAGTCTACATGAATCCATGTCATGCCTATCTTGACGTCATGGCTCCAGACCTTCTCTATTTAATATTTTTCTAGTTTCAAACCCATGAGAATAAATATTTTTCAAACATTATATTATGTCTTAATATTTTTATGAATTTGTTGTGACCCATGACCATTTCCAATTTTATATACAATAAACATGTTAGGTTCATGGGCCACATGGATATATGTGTAGGGTTGAAAATGAGGAATTAATCAATGGTTGTGTTTGTTTCCTCAAACATGACGTTGTTAATCTCATGAAATCTATGTGATTTCTACAAGAATGTATATATGATATTAAACTAGCATACATATCTTAGATAAATCTATGTAAAATACACTAATAAATATTATTCTTGAGATACTTATATCATATTGAATTGTGAGTGCCTCAAGAATGATATCTATCAGTATATTTTACATATATTTATCTAAGATATGTGTGATAGTTGTGATGATTATTAATAAATATAATGTGGTAATATGATATTTATTTATTAATTATGATGTTGTAATATAATGTAATCAGTCAAGTAGAAATTAATTTCACACTAAAAGTAATGAGAGATGTACACGAAAAATATTGAGAAAAGAAGTGATATTTAAAACATATAATGTAGAAATTTTGTATTTTATTTGTTCAATATGGATTGATACTTCAATTTACTCCTTTTTTTAACTCTTCTTTAATTTTTATTTATCTTGCTTTACTTTATATTTTTATTTATTCTTTTTAGTTTGAATTTATTTATATATATACGTTTTTTATTTTCTTAAACCTTCATATTTGTTGTTTAATTTTTTAATTTAAACATGTTGGATTTTATTTAGGTAAATTATTTTATTTTTATTTTGTAATTTTGACTTCCAAATAATTAAATGCTAACATTCTCATGCCATTAAAGCTCCCAACCACCTCCCCTATATGCCATTGTAGGAACACCTATTGGTGTAATTAATTTTGATAGATTTTGGGTTACTTCCACAAAGAAGTAATGGTGATAGACATATAATTATGTTGTGGCTAATTAGATTCTATTGAGGCACTAAAGTGTGCCTATGTGAAACTATGTAATAATAGTTGGAAATTCTAGTGGCTGTATGGAACCTACAAGGCCCTATTTTCCCCCTTCTTAAATGTAACACAAGTTCCCCCATGGACTCTATGAGATTTTATGTGATGTCGTGAACATGTTATTAGTCCTGAAAGGCTATCTAATGTATCTGTAGAGTATTAAACCATGATTTTTCTATTGTTATCCCCCAATCACATGTTTATTTATGTCATGGAAAATGCCTAAATTTTATATGGAGTTATTAACATAGTTTTTAGCAATAAGAGTAAAAACAATATTTATAGTGTTGTCATTCATTGGAGGAATTGGATGTTTTGAGATATTTCATGTCTGCCCATGCTTAGTAACCATTTTTTTCCAGGACCACACACAAATATTTATTTTGGGTAGATGGGAAGGGTAGTGATATTTTAATTCATTCTAAATGGCAGTGTGATAGTTCCATATATATGTAGAGAGGAGGGAATAGTAGGTCTACTGAGATTATGCAAATCAGATTTTGGATTTGAGGATGAGGTTAGTGCAGGTTTGGTTTTTATTTGATAATATTTTTCATTTTGTTGAATTAGGAGATGAAAATGTTTGTGCCATGTACGGTTTATTGGATCAAATATGGTATGGGTTCCTTAAATACCAGTCTATTTGACATCTCTATTTTACCTAACCATCATATCCTATATTTTCATTCATAGTAATTATTTTGTGGTTTGTTTTTAATTCTAGAGTCTTTGATAGATCTGCTATTGCCTTGTATTCATGATTTATTTTGATAAATTTTTGCTAGGCCTAATGCTTAATGTTGTAGACATGTTTACAAAATATTTACATTTTTAAATTCTCATTCCTTTTATATAATAAAATATGCCTAATACACATTTTTTATTTTAACCATAAATGTTTTGAAATGTGGAATACCAGTAGATATGTCGATGTTGTCCTTTATTTTCCTTCAATCATCTTGAACCCCTAATTCTCCTTTTACATTGAATCTAAACACTATGGATAGATTAATATAGAACATTGACATAATGTGAAATAATATATTGAATGTGGGTTACATCCTCAATTAAATTAAGTCACCACTTCACAAATGGATAATCTAATGAATTACAATCTAGTTGAACCATTTACCCTCAGACTAATTATTCTTATCTATGAGTGAATATGAATGGGTAAGTGACCTGTAGTTAGACTATGGTGATTTTGTGTACTACTTCAGTTTGACCAGTTGAAGTGTAATATGACATGTTGTCTAAATTCCTCCACAATGTCCTTTAAAGCTAACTTAAGAATTTTGTATGTTTGTCAGTGGTTATAATTTTAGGAAAGCCATGGTGATATCATTCGATGGGTTTCTAAGCATCGATTAAGGTTTATACAAACCTATATTTTTCTTCCCACTCTTTTTTATTTGGTAAATTATATAAGCTTTTTATTATTTGAATAAAATTACAAATTACTTTGGATGTTCAACTCAATCTTTCTATCACATTATATATTTTGAGTAAAGATAATGTTCACAAAATCATTATGACTAGCATTGTTGGATTGTTGAGTCAAGAACCAACTAGGATCCTTTGTATAGGACTTATTTCATAATATTCCATTTAAGGGAATATTATGACATAACCTTAATTGTCAACTTGTTATCTTAAGCTGAAAAAATATACTCTCAAAATAAAAGAGCATGTCTTTTATCATCTAGGGGATGAAAGAATTTTCAAATTTTAACCTTTTTCACTACCATTTTCTTCATGCATGAGACATGAGTTGGGTTATAATTTTAGCCTTATTGATAATTCAATAGTATGTGCATCATGTATTGATACAAATAGATGTTTGTATGATCCATAATTTACATGCCCACATTTCTTCACCCATTATCTATTGACAGACATTAGCTTACAAGGTTAAAATCTCAAGAAGACCCAATCTCCTATTGTAAATTCCTATTCTCTATTATGCTAGTCTTGTTGGGGTTTCATTATATCTTAAGCCAATTTTAAATTCTCATATAACTTCTCAAATGTCAATTGGTTTCCTCTAGAAATTCTTTAACAACCAAAACCTAAGTATCTTCAATAGTTAAATCAATTAGTGGAGGAGGATTGTGACACCATTATAATGGAAATGTGGTGTGTTTTGATGTAACATTTTTATCCCAAATTTAACTATAAAGTGATTTAAGTGGAACCTTTATAATGGAAATGTGGTGTGTTCTATTATATTAATTCCATCCCAAATACAACCATTTTAGCCATCTATTTTTGAAAGATATTTCTAAGCATATATTACTATTTATGCCTGACTTGGTATTTAAGGTAGATAAATTTTTATTAGAATCAATACCATAGAAAAAATTATAGTTCATCCTTGAATTTGTTGATAAATTTTGGATCTCAGTCACTAGAAACATTATTTGGAAACTTGTGTAACTTTTATATGTGTTGCAGTAACAACACATCATTTTGTAAGGACTTACTATTTTCACTTGGATTTTCATGCCTTGATCATATTCATATATCTCCTTATCCAAGTGGCATAATGGAAACATCTCTCTTGTTGTAAGTAATAATTTGCTGAGATGAATCTCTAAAAGGGATAGTTCCCTTGATGCACTCTTTGAAGTGCTTTCTTGCCTATCAACTTTTGATGAAAAGGGTATACAAAAAATAACTAATAAAACTAAAATGTGATGCACCAATATTTAATTTCCTCCTATTGACTAAAAATATAGTACTTAGAGCTAAACAAAGTTTCTTTCACTCAAGACTCACAACTCAAGATGAATTGTCACATCAATATTTCACAAGTTAGGTTCAAGAGGTATTTTAGTGCTAAAGAGTGTAATGGTTGATTAATTTTTGAAATATATTCATAAAACACTTCTAAAACACACATACACTTAAGAGATAACACTAACAAAGATATGTAATAATTACTTTTCTATAAATTGGAGAATAATCAAGGATAAGATGCTAGAAAATATCGTCTTCTACTAGACAAGACCAATAAGATTGCATCAAAACTCAATTTTACATCATGTAAATAGAAAAATTAACTTTTATTATTTATTAAATATATATTAAAGTACAAAATTGGCTATGGTTTCACCATCAACCAATAGAGGCTGCTAAAAAGAGCCAAAAGAGTCAATATTTATAGTTTTTGAGAGAAAATCATGACAAAGGAAGTCAAAGGTAACTTGGACACTTGTAAATATAATAAAATAGGTTAATTTTTCATGATAAAGAGATATGGGATGAACCATGCAAATTTAGGAGGTCAAAATGTTCATACAATTCATGAAACTTATTAAAAATGGCATGAAAATCCTAGTCTTGGGTCAAAAAATTGCCTTCATAATTTGAACCTATTTGAACATCCCACCACTAACTAGGGATAGGTATAATTATTGGGATAATATGGAATTACTTTAGGCATGTATATCCATGCATTTTTTGAATTTTTATTGATTTGGAAACTTTTGGAAGGAAGCCATCATTGTCTATAGTGTAAAAAATACCCTTTTCAGTTACCCTTCACACTTGGCCTAAAAAATGGCTTTGTTTTTCCATGAAAATATATTTTATGGAGTTAATGACACCTGTAAATACCTTACATGGCCTTAGAGGCATTAAAAATGCTTTAAAAAGGCTCAAACATGGAGTTTTCACCCTTCTTACTCTTGTGTCCACTATGTTAGTTTTGGTTGGCTAAGATGAAGGTAATTTATAAACACTTAGAAGATTTTTAAAAATAATTAAATGACCATGAGGGGTTATATAAATTCTATATCTTTCATGCAAACTTTATTTCATCCTGTGAAATCTCTTAGAACTTGTAAAATACAAAAAATGATAAAAAATACCCTATTTTACATGTTGTGCATACAATTCCATATATATAATCTTGATGGGATATATCTTGAGACATTATTTTTAATTATCTAAAAAATTTAATTTCCAAAAAATGTCATATGGGTAGCTCTCCAATATTACTTTCTCTATTAGGTCGTGGTTGAGGGTTTAGTAGGATTTTAGGTAGTTTTTGGTCTTAAGCTTTGTTCATAAAGATTATACATTAAACATACCACATAACTACAAATAATTGATTCTAAGGGACCATAATAACATATAATAATCCATTTTGTTCCCATTCAAAACTTTATAAAAGATCAGAGTAATTAAAAACACTGCTTTGAGCTTGTCTTTACTTTTCCTAAATACTTGTGTTCTCTCTGAGCTAGACATGGATTTACAATGGGTTTCTCTACATACTATGAGTTCCATCATGTTTATATCCACATCCATATCATTCCTCAATCATATATATATTACACCAAGGGTAGAGATGAAGTTGTACTACCATTTGGCACTAGGCCTTCTCAAAGCCTAATAGGTCTAATAGGCACCATATCAGATTTAGTTGCTAGGATTGATATATTATAGGTAGTTTTGTTTATTATTAATTTTAAAATAAAATTTTATCTTAAAATATCATTACATAACCCTCAAATCACCCTTATTCATCATCTTTCCTCATTTTCCAACTAGGCCTAGTGGAAGTTTTAAATGTTGGATTGTGTGCATGAGCACTTTGGTCACCTTGAGGGGTTTTATATTGATATAGTGATTTCATAGAATAAATTTTCCTTACATAAAACTTATAATATTTTTTAATTATGTTCATAAATCTCCATTTCATGTTTTTTTCTCATTTTGCACTCACTATCTCACTTTACCAAAGTCTGATTTTCCTAGACTAGCTGACCTCTGAGACAAAATAGTGAGGTATATCCCTCATCCCCATAGAAAATTTAATATTTTTCAAGTTTTAACAAGTAATTATGATAATTTTTACCAAAGGGGTTCTATTTATTCCATGTTTTAGGTGTTTAACTAACTCTAAATAACTAAAATAAACCCATTTTCTTGCATTTTCTTCAAGCCTTCCTAAGAGTGACCTCTCCAAGCTAAAAAAATGTCTATAAGTTGTCAAAAAATAATCCACACCCTAAATTAATTATAATTTATCTTTTAAATTCATCAAAATACCTCTCTTATTTAGATTTCTCATATTCATTTATTGAGCAAGGAGGTTTCTTAGAACAACTATACAAACTGATGGCTTTTTAGCCAAGTAAAGAAAGTTTTTGAGCATATTGGATGGGTATTGAAGTGTCTAAACCATTAATTTTACTTATCATGAACCATATTAAGTTGATTTAAAACCTTATTTCTCTCTTTTCCTGATAGACTCTTAATACTTATCTTCACTAAGGCTACACACTCAGCTATAGGTGTATGTAGGGCCTTAAGAGGTATGTGCATACTTTTTTTACATAAACAAGAGTTTATGGAGGCCATCATGGTAATAATTAATAATATATATTATTATTTCACCATTTAAATCTTCCCTTAACCTATTTTCAAGCATTTGATAACAATACTGAGTCTTTCCCTACTTGTTAACTGAGACAACCATGCTTATAGGTGCATATGGCATTAACTAAGATGATTATTGTGTTAGGAAACCATTTTAAACCTATTTTATATCAAAAAATATAACTATCCTCTATAAAATATTCTAAGTGTCTTAAAATGACACTTACATGCTCATGTTAGCTTTTTGCTTATTGACTGAGACACTTTACTCTCCTTGATCCCTGTAGGTGCCTATTTCTTCCAATTGGTTAATCAAGATGATAAAGGACCTATCTTGGACCCCTTTTTATCAAAAAATGGATGTTTGACCCTGTACTCACCTTTACAATCTCAAAATATCAAAAGGCATCAAGGTTGGGGTTATTGTCTCATACCTTGTTGTAGGTATATATCATCCATACAAGGGACACCTATAGATAGTCATAGGTTACAAAGGAACATTATCTTAACCATTTACTGATTAATTGAATTTCATTTGAGCTCATCTCACTAGTTTAAAACCATTAGTCATAACCATTTTCTCAATGTTAATCTCCTAAAGTGATAAAAGGTCATTTAATCCTACAAGCCTATAGATATTATTGAAGCATTTCAGTGTGTTTTGGAGAATGTTTGAAGCCTTCAAAAACCAATATCCCTCTATTATTTGACTTTCAGTATTGTCATGGACATAGTATTTACTAGGCTCAGTCAAGTAAAATCATTTAAATGTTTTGTCACATCTTTGAAACATGTTGGAAAAGGGTTATGAAAACCCCTTATCTCTCTGATTTGGCCTTTTGGGGAAAATTTCTAAAAACATAATCATTTGGTTCCTCAAGTTGGTTTAACATACCCTTTGATCTATAGGTACTTTCCATGGATTGGTAAAATATTTATCTTCATACCAAAACCTTAATTGGTGTCAATTGATTCTATCTTTTCCATGAGAGCATCTTTTAGAACCCTGCTCAACCACCTATAGGTGGATGTCTTGATGCACCATAGTGGGCTAGAAGTGAACAACATGGAACTCCATATGCATATGAACCTTATATGATTTTATCCAAAACCATAATACACCTATATTATTTATAACAATTTATAACACGTCAAAAATTTCACCCCCAAGGATGACATCAGCAATGGTTGTAGGTGGATGTTTTGTTGTGTGTAGATAACGAGGATATGAAGTGTGGCAAAACATGGTGAAAATGGATTAAAAAAAACTCAAAATGAATTTTTAAACCCTAAAATATATTATATACATGAATAAAACTTTTAAACCATCTTAAAAACACCTTTTCTAACCTGAAACCACTTGCACACATCTGGGATAATGTAGGCACAAGCATTTCATGACTATTTCAACATGAAAATTGAACATGTGACAAAATTGAAAATATTTGAAAAGCATATAAATTAAATCCTTATAACTAATTATTATTTTAAAAACTAATTTAATTTTATTACAACTCCATGGACAAGTTGAACAAGCTCGTACATATGACTACAAGTGAAGTTGGGCAAAGAGTTAACAATGAAAGAAGACAAGCTTGCATATAAACCAAGAGATGACATGGTAAAAAAAAAACATGGAAGGATGTGGTAAAATTACCTAATAATTTTTGTAATACCATTTCCCAAAATTATGAGATCCCTACAAGAGAACACACTCAACAAACAAGAAGCACTTCAACTAAAAATGCACATGGTGACACCCTCTTGTATCACCGACTAATTTGTTCATAAAAACATTATGAAATATGAAAATAAGAATGAAAAAAATATGATAAGGAATTATAAATATTATGGATCCAACATTACCAATTGGTTTATAAAGATTTGGCTAAAATGGAGTAAAACCTATAGAGTGCATGAAACAACTAGTAAAAGAAAACAATCAACTTGTTAGTAATGGTTCATAAAGAATATTTGATCAATATTTTAAATATTGATATTAAAATTAAGGTATATATGCATAATATATTCTCCCAGATTAATTTTTCCTGAAACCTCATGAGCTGACCATACCACAAACAAACCTACAAGTCACTTTTTCTTGCCAATAAAGGTGAAAAGGAGTTGAATGGTTTTGGAATTAAAATGACACTTACAGATCATTTAAAAATTCTATATGAGTATGGGTAAGCTAAAAATTAACATTTAAACCTTTTACAAGTGGCACACTTCCCAAGGAGGTTGTACAAGTGTCATTTTCTTCTCCTTTCACTAGAAAATTGCCCTTTTCTTCTACATAACCTGTCACTTTTTAGTTATGTCAGTTTATTAAGACTTAAGTGTACATATAAATCATTAAATGATCCTTTTTAACATTCAAAATTCCCAAAAAACTTGTCAAAAACATTAAATGCACCTTTTTGACCCCTAAAATGACTCAATAGGATAAATGAACATAAAAAATAATTGACTAGGACCAATATAACATCATTTAAGATTAATTAACATGTAATATACCCCACGACACTCATATTAAAACCCATATACACCTATAAAGTCAATTTTTTTACTATAGGTACCCAATTTGACTAAAAAGTCAAATTTGGTCAACAAATTGGTGACTCATAGGGGTAGTATGCCTACTATACTAACTAGACTAGTAGCCTTATCGGTTTATTGGGATAAGGGATTCAATGAATTATTGAATACAACTAGAAATTAAATTACTAAAACACACACCAAATAAACACACCACACCACACAAACACAAGACAAAACAAGACATAAACAAGACTCACACATGTGCATAAGCACTTAGGGAAAATAAGGAAAACAACAAACTATGCACAAAGAGAGAGGATGACCTTAATATAAATGTTTGAGATATATCCCATTGATTGGGATATGAATATCCTCTTTATCCAAATTTTAGATTTGGAAAGCATTGTGTTTCTTGCATTGGGTGATAACATAAGGGCTACTCCATAAAACATCAAACTTTATGCATCTTCCAAGCTTAGTCCTATCTTCATCCCACTTTATAACAATGTATCCCTCTTTTAAACTCCTTGGCATGGAATTATTATCAAATAATCTCTTTTTTTTATCTTGGTGAGCTCTCATAGTTTGCATAGCTTAATATCTTGTCTCTTCAAACTCCACTAACTCACACAACTTGACTTCCATGCTCTCATTTTCAATCAACTCTAGTTGATAAGTGAGATCCAACATTGGTAGCTCAATTTAAATAGGTATTATAGCTTCTCTCCCATAAACAAGTGTGTATTGTAAGTTTCTAATGGCTCTTTTTGGGGTGATCCTATCAGTGCAAAGAGTTGTCTTTAACTTGGAATGCCAAGTCCTTTGGTTCTCCTCCATTGTTCTCCTTATGAGCCTGATTAGATTTTTATTGTTGGAATCAGCTAGTCCATTCAATTTTGGATAATATTTGATGAATTACTAATATATATGACATGTTTCAAATCCCATTCACTTGTCTTCATCCCAAGGAAAGATAATGCATTATCTAAAATTATTGTTTAAGGATCTCTAAACCTTTTCACTATGCCTTCATAGAAGTCTAGAACTAAACTTTAATTTTTTTCCTTGAGATAAATAGCCTCTACCCACCTTATAAATTAATGTTTAGTAGTCAACACCCATTTATGGCTAGCATTAGAAGGTGGGTTGATTAGGCCTATGAAATCTAAACCCCATTGCATAAAGGGTTGATCAACCTAAATTAGATGAAGAGGCAAGGAAGTAAGAATTTTTTTACCATAAAAGAGAGGACATTTTTGACACTTAATTACCCAATCATGAGTGTCTTCAAACAAACTATTCCAAAAGTATCCAACCCGCATAATCCTAACAATTGTGGTTCTTGGAGAAAAGTGACCATCAACTTGTTCATCATGAAACTCATGTAATATTTTATCAATCTAATCTGATTAAACACACCTTAATAACACACATAATAATTAATTTTTAAACAACACCATCAATAAGTACATAAGGAATGGATTGCAATCTAAAGTACCTTCTTCTAGCTCTATCAAGGCCTTGTGGACACTCACTAGTTTGGAGAAAATGGATCATATCTTGTGTCCAAATCCTCATTGATGAATATTTATCTATCATAGGTTCATCATGAAGTGCAAAAGTGACCTATTTTTTTCCTTAAAATATGAATAAAGGTTCTCACATAACCCCTTCCCTTTCACTAGCTTGGTTGTCTTGATTTCTACATCATACTCGATCACTTTTATGATCTAACCAACCCTTTTTTCATTAAAGTATCCTCTAAAAATTAAATATTTGACACTAGGATGAGGTACCAATATGTGAATCTTATTTTTATATTTCATATGACTAAAATTCTTTGGACTTATATTAACTAAAAGTACTTTATTCTCAACAGAGGTGTATCTCACCTCATAACCCTCCAAACCTTGACTAAAGAAGGAAATAGGCTAATCCAAGTTTTTATCATTTGATTGAAATAGTACCACCTCATTTCCAAATGTATAAAATTTTAAATCCTTTGATAAATTATGACTTGCAAGAGTTGGAGCTTGGGTAATGGCTTGTTTAATCTCTTCAAAACTTTATTTCCTTCTTCTAGTCCAAGTGAACACTTCATCCTTCCTTAGAATATAAGTTAGAGGATTGAATAAATTATAAAAATAAGGGTTGAAACTTCTTATGAAATTAATTTTCCTAAATAAACTTTTCAAACCTTTTTTTTTATTAGACAAAGCCAATGCCAAGATTGCACTCACCCTTTCAGGATCTATAGATAGGCCCTTATTAGAGAAAATGTGTCCTAAATTTTTTCCTTCATGGACATCAAACACACACTTCTTTGGGTTAAGAGAAATTCCAAACTCTCTACATCTCTTAAAAAAATACCTAAGGTGATTCAAGTGATCCTTTGCATCTTTAGAAAAATTGTAACATCATCAAGATACACCAACATAATGTCATTTATTAGTCCTTGAAAATCCATATCCATTACAAATTTAAATGTAGATATATCATTATACAATCCAATAGGTATTTTCATATAATCATATATACCCCATTTAGTAGTAAAGGGTGTCTTATATTTATCACTTTCCTTCACCAAAATCTGATTATACCCATAATATCCATCAAGGAGAGAAAACTTTTCATTATCTACCACAATTTTCAAAATTTTATCCATGGAAGGAAGAGGATAATGGTCCTTAAAATAAAATCTATTCAAGTTCCTAAAATCAACACACAATTTTATTTCTTCAATATTCTTCCTAATAGGGACTAAGTTTGCCAACCATGATGAATGCTTAATAAGAAAGATAATTTTGGACCCAATCAACTTAGTAGGTTCTTTCTTCATGAGAGGATCGATATTAGGATTGATTGGCCTTTGTCTTTGATTAATAGGCTTAGAATTCTCATCTAGCTGTATGGTATTTTGAGCTAAGTTTGGATCAAATAACTATATTCCCATGCAAAGACATTAGAAAACTCTTTGCATAACTCAATGAAAGCATGTTTATCTTCAATAATACATACCTTCCTAAGTGTAATTAACTTATCTTTGAATATTTGTACATTATCATAGTTTTATTTCATATTATTCATGCTTACCTTTTATTTTTTAAATTGGTCATCATCATTTAAAATACTCTCAAGTGTGACTAGGCCTTTAGGGAGCTTGTTTGAATTCTATTTTACAATCTACCCTCCATATTGATGCTATACTTTGGACTGATTCTTAGAAGAAAACTCAGTTTCCTCTTGTAGAAAAAGTTTTATTTATTGGTCACTATGAAACACTTTCCAATTAATGACATTAGCAGGTATGGAGGGCCTTACAATCACCTTGAGATGTGGTTGATTCTTATCTTCTTTTATCCCTTTTAGAACATCAAACTAAGATCCAATTGATTCTAACCTATCCACATGTTTTTTGTATTCTCTTTGGATAGATGTAATGTTTAAATATTGTAAATATTCCAGAATATCCCACACTCTATGCTTATAAGACCTAAGAAAAGATTTCTTAGTCATAGTTTGGCCTCTAACATGATTCATAATCAACTCACTATCACCATACACTTGTAATTATGTCACTCCTCTTTTCCTATCCCACTCAAGGCCATGAATGAAGGACTCATATCCTACCATATTACAAGTACAAGAGAATTTAAATCTAAAAGTGTAAAATTACCTTCCTTGGAAGGAGAAACTAACATTGCTCCACCACTTGCCCCAATCTTACTTCTTGATCCATCAAAGAAAAGCTACCATATACCATCCATGTCTTCACCTAGATTTATCAAATATAGCATGAAAGAGTCTTCCTCATGAATTAAAAACACTCCAAGACCAACCTCTTCTATGAATTTATAAGGATCATGTTCATAATGTTCATCTCCCCATTCATCTAAGTACAAAACATAAACTCCTTCAAGAGAAGATGTTAGATATTGATCTATGTGAAGTTACTCCTTATCAATAATGGTATAATTAACATTTTATACTTTAGTCATGTAAGGATCTAAGTGATTGTGATGGATATGCTCTAATTCAATCTTCACCTTAGTATCATATTTTGTCTAAAAACCATATAGGACCAACTGGTTGCCAAGTATCCACCTATCTTAGCTATAAACTCTCTTGACAAACAAAAAGCAAAGTATGGAGGTAAATATTCCAAAAACACATCATGAGGAATGGAAAAATTAGGAAAATAATTTAAAATAAAGTTCAATTCTTTGACTAATCCCAAGGTTTTTACTGGTGATCCATCCAATTGTAAAACTCATTTAGCCATTGGTTCATACTTGAGGCCTAGTTTATCTGCTATACACTTGGGCATAACTAAAGTACTAGACCCACTATCTATGATGAAATTATGAAATAATTAATCAAAAATGATAAATGATATGTAAAAAGGAGTCTTATAAATTTTATTCACATGCTCATAAATGGGCTAAGTTCCATTCACCAAGATAACATTCTCATTCCTAGCTGATCCAACTTGCTTACCTAGTTCTTACAATTATTTTTTAAGCATATCCTTTTCTCTAGGTAATTTTAATGAATTCCATATTTAAATATTCATATTTAACTTCTTCATCTAGTCCATAACATTGATATAAGGATTTCTCACCTTAAGAGGTTCTCTGGAAGCACTAGTACCTTGTGGTGTAGCTTGTGAAGGTGGATGCGTAGGAGTAGGCCTAACATTCAAAAACTTCTAATTTTTATACATTTCAGGAGTTTAATTAGTTCTCCCCACTATTATAGATGATGTAATAGTTAAAATAGGTCCTTACTTATCCCTTTTTGTCTCTTCAACAACCCTCTTCTTAGACCTAGTAGTTAGAGGCCACACTAGCATCATATTGCTTGTATTCCCAAATGATTCATAACACAAAACACTCCATCCAAATGATTTATGAGAGTAGAATTATATGTTTCTTTTACCATTATCCATCCTATTTTTCATTATGCTTTACATTGGTAGCTCAAAAATTTGAAACTTGAGATGTTTTATTACCTTACATAGTCATGGCTTGATTATGCACCTCATTGGCATAAGCAACTTGGTCTTGGTTTTGGTCATAGAAGGGATAACGTGGTTATTATTACACAAATTTTTTTTGAGTGGGGATAAGATATTTTGAATAAGATGAAAAATTAGGATTGTAACTTTGGTAAGGTCTAGCTTTAGTGATTTGACCTTGTCCTTGAGCATTACTTGGAAAAGGAGGCCTATTGTTTGCCCAAACTGATTATAGGACTAATATTACCTATAAATTTGAGATTTTTGACTTATGAGAGAATTTAATTCATTGGTAACACTTTGGATAAAAATATTGACTTCATGGATCTCATTTTCTGGGATAATGGTAGACTTTTCATGACTAGGCAAAGGAGCCAAGGTTAGTAATGTAACTTAACTAGGAGGCTGAAAATCAGGGAATAATGACATTGGTGACCTAAAATAAATATTACCTAATTTAAAAAAATAAATATAAAAATTGATGGCTATCTCATAGGAAATAAGTAGTGTATTTCCACCCATATATTGAATCATCATGGACACATCACTATTTAATGCCTTTATATAGTACAAGAAGGCATAGTTTGGAGTAGGTCTCATAGTGGTTGGGATCCTATCCCATGTTTATATAAATATAGTGTTAAAATATTTCATAAAATATTTTAGTTCCCTCTTAATATTGGTCAATTTATTATCTAGTGATATATGATCACTCTTCTCTCCAAACCTCTTAGTCAATAGATATCCTAGTTCATCACATGAACCAGTATAATTTTTAGGTAGAGTCCCATACCAATCCAAAGCTTTACCTTTGAAAGACAATGCCAATAACCTAATATCCACATTCTCTTGGGTAATATTATGAATATTTTAGAAGTTTTATATGTTTATAATATGTTTAATGGTATTAATATGACCTTCTCCACTAAAATATGGAACACTCTTAAGGGTTGCTCCTAGAATTTGGTCATATTGGGCAAAATTCAAAGGACATGATTTGGTGAAAGGTAAAAAAGTTTGGTTTCTATCCATCTTAGAATGTGAAATATGAGTATTATGGGTTGAACTAAACAATAACTTATACTTCTTAAACACCAACTCTCTTGAATAAGGATGGGTATTCACAAACCTAAACCTTTTAACATAATACAAAGGAAATTGTACAAACTCAAAGGGTATACCTTTAGCAGTAGACATAGTGGTCACCTTTGGCATGGAAATCAGTGACTAATCAGAAACCAAAGAGTTTAAAGTTTATTGGAGTCCCCACGTATTGAATGTAGATGTTTTTGTAGTTATAACTATGCCAAGACCAACACCAATCCTGGACAATATCCTAAGATTTAGAGTCCAACCGAGCATACCAAAAACTATTTTCACTTATATTTTCACCCCTTGAGGATATTACTAGCTCTTCTCATCCAATTGGTACAATCAAAACATCTCTCTTGCTATGGGTAAAAATTTATTGATATGAATCTCTAGAAGGGCTACTTCCCTTAATGCACTCTTTGAAGTACTTTCTTACCTATCAACTTTAGATGAAAATGGTATATAAAAAACAACTAAGAAACATAAAATTTGATGCACTAATATTAAATTTCCTCATATTGACTAAAATATATTACTTAGAGATAAAAAAAAGTTTGCTTCACTAAAGACTCACAACTCAAGATGAATTGTCACATCAATATTTCATAAGTTAGGTTCAATAGGTATTTGAATGCTTAGGAGGGTAATGGCTGATTCCTTTTAGAAATATAGTCATAAACCAATTTTAAAACACACATATAATTAATAGAGAACACTAACAAAGACCTGTGACAATTACTATTATGTGCATTGGACAACAATCAAGGATAAGATGCTAGAAAATACCAACTTCTACTAGACAAGACAAATAAGATTACATCAACACTCAATTATAAAACATGTATATAGGTAAATTCACTTATCTCATTTATTAAATATATATTAAAGTACAAAATTGGATAGGGTTTCACCATCAACCAATAGAGGCTACTAAAAAGAGCTGAAAGAGTTAATATTTATAGCTTTTGAGAGAAGAGCAAGATAAAAGAAGTCAAAATGTCACTTGGACACTTGTAAATCTAGGAAAAGAGGTTATAATTGTATGATAAAGAGATATGGGATGAAACATGTAATGTAAAGAGGTACAAATGTCCATAAAATTCATGAAACTTATGAAAAATGGAATGAAACTCCTAATCTTGGCTCAAAAAATTAACTTCATAATTTAAACCTATTTGAACATCCCACCACTGATTAGGGATAAGTATTATGATTGGGGTAAGAGGGAATGATTCAATTAATGCATCTCCATGAAATGGTTTCATTTCTACTCATCTAGAAACTTTTGGAAGGAATCCATCACTATTTGTAGTCTAAAAAACTCCCTTTTCAACTACCCTTCACACTTGGCCTTAAAAAAGCCTTCAATTTATATTTGATTTCTATGAATTCTATGAGTTCCATAATTTTTATATACACCTCCCTAACATACATCAATCATCTGGATTGTCCACCAAGGGTTATAAATGAAGTTGTACTACCATTTGGCACTAGGCCTTCTCAAAGCATAATAGGTCTAATAGGCACCCTATATATTTGGATATGAGGATTGATATATTATATTTTGTTTGGTTTATTATTAATTTTAACATCCAATTTTATCTTAAAATATAATTACACAACCTTCTAATCACCTTTCTTCATCTTCTTTCCTTATTTTCCAACTAGGCTTAGTATAAGTTTACCATGTTGGACTATGTACATGAGCAATTTGGTCACCCTGATAGGTTTTATCTTGATATATTTATTCAATATAAAAAAATTTAATTCCATAAACCTTATAATATTTATATATAAGGTAAAAAAATTTCCATGTCAAGTCTTTTGCTCATTTTGCACTCACTAGCTCACTTTGCCAAATTCTAATTTTCCTAGATTGGCTGACCTATCAAAAAAAATAGTGAGGTATATCATTCATCCCAATGGAAAATTTAATATTTTTTGTGTTTTTAAAATTATTTATTATCATATATACCAAATGGTTTTGATTTATTCCATGTTTTAGGTGTTCAACTAGCTCTAAATGCCCAAAAAAGGCTTAAAAAACCCATGTTTTCTTGTATTTTCTTCAAGCCTTCCTAAGAATGACTTGTAAAAGATAAAAAATGTCTATAAGTTTTTTAAAAATGTTACTAAACTTAAATTAATTCTCATATATCTTTTTAATTCATCCAAATACCTCTCTTCTTTATATTCCTCATATTCATCTATTTAGCAAGGAGGTTTCTTGGAGCAATTGTATGGACTGATGGCATTTTGGCCAAGTAGGAAAAATTGGATAAGCATATTGGAGGGGTATTTAAGTGTGTAAACCATTACCATTACCTATCATTAACCGTATGAATTTTATTTAAAACCTTATTTCTCTCTCTTGCATGATAGATTCTTATCTTCACTAAGACTACACACTCAGCTATAGGTGTATGCAGGGCCTTAGGAGGTATGTGTATACTTGTTTTACACAAAAAAGAGATTATGGATAACATAATGGTAATAATTCAGATTATATATTATTTTTTCACCATCTCAATATTCCATTAACCTCTTTTCAATCATTTGATAACAATATTGAGTCTTTCCCTACTTGTTGACTAAGACAACCATGCCTGTAGGTGCATATGGCCTTAAATGAGATGATAATTGTGTTTAGGAACCCATTTTAAACCTATATAAGATTAAAAAAACATCCTTATCCTCTAAAAAATAGTATAAGTGTCTTAAAATTACACTTACATATTCATGTTACCTTTTTCTTGTTGATTGAGATGCTTTGCTCTCCTTGATCCTTGTAGGTGCTTATTTCTTCCAATTGGCTGATCAAGATGCTAAAGGACCTCTGTTGGACCCATTTTATCAAAAAATGGATGTTTGACCTTGTAATCACGTTTAGATCTAAAAACATTAAAATCCATCAAGGTTGGGGTTACTATCTTATACCTTGTTGTAGGTATATATCATTTATACAAGGGACACCTGTAGACAATCATAGGTTACAAAGGAAAATTTTATAAAACCATTCTTGATTACTTGAATTTAATTTGACCTCATTTGACTAGTTTAAAACCATTATTCATAACCATTTTCTCAATGTTTCTCTCCAAAAGTTATAAAAGTTCATTTACTCCTACAGGCTTGTAGATATTGTTGAAGCATTTTGATGTGTTTTGGAGCATGTTTGAGGCCTTTAAAAACCTATCTAAATTTACTCTTTGACCTTAATTCTTGTAACAAACCTAGTATATACTAGGGGTACTCAATTAAAATCATTCAAATGCTTTGGGAACTCTTTGAAACCTATTATAAAAAGGTTATGAAAACCCCTTAGACCTCTGATTTGGCCTTTTGGGGATAATTTCCCAAGACACAATAATTTAGTTCCTCAAGTTGGTTTAGCATCCTTATTTCTCTCTAGGAACTTTACATTTATTTTTAAAATCTTTCTATTCATAACCAAAACCTTAATTGGTTTCAAGCTATTCCATATTTTTCATGAGAGTTCTTTTACAACCCTACTCAACCACCTATAGGTGGATGTCTTGATAGACCACAGTGGGATGAAAGTGAACAACATGGAACTCCCTATGCATATGAACCTTATATGATTTTACATAACACCATATTACATCTATATCAGTTCTAAGAAGTTATAACACATGTCAATCTTTTCACCCCCAAGGATGACATCACCAATGGCTGTAGGTGGATGTTTTGGCTATGTGTGGATGGTGAGGGTATGAAGTGTGGAAAACCATGGTGTGAAATGTCTTAAAAACAAATAAAAATTCATTTCTAAACCTTAAAATATATTATATAAATTAATAACACTTTAAAACTAGATTATAAACAACTTTTCCATCCTAAAACCACTTGCACACATCTAGGATAAAGCAGGCATAAGCATCTCATGACTATTTCAACGTGGACATTGAGCATGTGAAAACATTGAAACTATTTAAAAATAATATAAATTAAATCCTTATAACTCCTTATGGTTTTACAAACTAAAATACTCTTGTTACAAATCCATGGATAAGTTGAACAAGCTCATACAGATGACTACAAGTGAAGTTGGGCAAAAAGTTGACAATGGAGGAAGACAAGCTTGCAAAAAACCTAAGAGATTAAATGGTGAAACCAAAACATGTAAATATCTGGGATCATGACCCAATATCTTGTGTAATACCATTTCCCATCTAAATTAGACCTATACAAGAGAACACACTCAACAAATAAGGAATACTTTAGCTGAAACTGCACATGGTGACACCCTCTTGAAAGATGGAATTATTTGTTCATGAAAACGTTATGAAAATTGAAAATAATAATGGATACCATATGACAAGTAATATAAATCATATGGAGCCAACATCACCAATCGGTTCGTATGGATTTGGCTAAAATGGAGAAAAACCTATAGATTGCACGAAACATCTAGTAAAAGAGCACAATAAAATTGTTAGTGATGGTTCATAAACACAATTGATAAATATTTTCAATATTGATATGAAAATTAAGGTATATGAGTATAATATCATCTCCCAAAAATTTTTGTCCTAAAACCTCATGAGCTAACCATACCAAGTACAAACCTACAAGTCACATTCACTTGCCAAGAAAGGTGAAAAGTAGTAGAATGGTTTTAGAATTAAAATAACACTTCCATATCATTTAAAATGTGGATATTAACATGGGGGATCTTAAAAGTCACATTTAAACTTTTTTCAAGTGGCATAATTCCCAAAGAAGCTATACAAGTGTTATTTTCTTCTCCTTTCACTAAAAAACTTCCTTTTCTTCTACATAAGCTATCACTTTTTAGTTATGTCAGTTGATTAAGACTTAAGTGGACACATGCGGCATGAAATCATATTTCCTAACCTTGAAACTTCTTAATAAACCCATATAAAGCATGACATTCAACTTTTGGACCCCTATAATGACTCAAAAGGACAAATGGACATAAAAACTAATTGACCAAGACTAATATAACATAATTTGAGATTAATTAACATGTAATATACCAATTGGCATTTATATTACATCCCTTATGGACCTATAAAGTCATGTATTTTACTATATGTGCCCCAATTTGACTAAAATGTGAAATTTGGTCAACACTTACTAATATAATTTGACTAGCTGAACTATAACATGAGATGCCATCTAAATTCCTCTGCAATGTCTTTTAAAGCTGACTTAAGAATTTTATATGTCTATCAGTGGTTATAATTTTTAGAAATCCATGGTGATGTTAGTCCATGGTTTTCCATACATTGATAAGGCTTATACAAACTTGTATTTTACTTCCCACTCTTTTTTATTTGGCTAATTATGTAAGCCTATTGGTACTTGACTAGAATGCCAAATTAATTTGTCTATGCCATCCAATATTTTTATCGCATTATAGATTTTGACTAAATATAATTTTCATACAATCATTATGACTAGTATTTTTGGATTGTTGAGGCAAGAACCCACTAGGAACCTTTGTAAAGGACTTATGTCATAATCATGACCAACATTTTTGGTTGAGTTTTCTTAACCCTATACACATACCAAAAACCTTTATAGAATATAAATGACTAAACTTGACTAATGACTTGGTATTTTGACCAATTTGTCTCTATTGCATTGATTTTATTTGTTAGATAAAGTTCACTTTCTTTCATTTTCTCAAACAACTTGCATGTTTCTTCCATCTTGTCATCTTTTTAATGACCATTGATCAAAGTACTATAAGTCATGACTATAGGTGAAATTCCATGTTTCCCCATCATAGTTAACACCTTATAAGCCTCAACCATGTGGATTTTCTTACAATGCCCACTAATCAGAGTATTGAAAGTGACCAATTTAGGAGAAAGGCCCCTCTTCCCTATTTCCACAAATAAAGTACTTGCTTCCTCTACCTTCCCTTCCTTATAAAGATAATTAATAATAATATTAAAGGTATATACAGTGAGATTTACACCATATTCTATGATTTCATTATGAAATTCCCAAGAAACATTACTAGAGTTTGACTTAAGATAAATATTGATAATGGCATTGTAAGAAAAGGATAGGTTTGTGTTTTTTAATCAACCTAAAACATTGAATGACATCTAGGATCATAACAGCTTGTATGTATGCATTCATCAACATATTATAAACTATAGGGGGTGTTTTTTTCTAGGTTTCAATGTTTCTACAAGTACCTAAAATATATAATAAGCATAATGGTGCCCCTTCCTTAAGAATATGGATTGCAATGAAGACTGTGCTTGAGGGAACATCCTATCTTGGCACAAAATATGAATCATAGTACCATAGGATTGGACTATGAAAAATGTGCAAAAAACTAATTTTCACTAATATACAAATATTTTACATAAAATATAGAGTTTCATTTGTTTTGTTTCTTGAGAAGGCCATGTGTGTCATCTTGAATGTGGTATTAAGATTCCTTATGAAACCTAATAAATATTTCAATCCTCTAGACCCATCATGTTATTGATTCCTATTAGTTTTAGATTACATCTATATATATTCATCAAAAAATATTTTTTATATGTTATTTTTTTAGGCCACTATATTTATATAACAATGATCGAGTCTCTATAGGATTAAACAAAAAGGACCCTTATAGCATATGCAGTTTATTTTATGCCCATGGTACTTATATCTAAAGGCTACCCTCCTTACTAATGGATAAAGTTGGACAAAAATATGTAGCCTGCTCATCTCTAAAGCCAACCTCACAACCAATGGGTAAAATCAAAAAAAAATATTTCAACACCCTTGATAGTGCACCAAAAAAGACATGAATCATATCTCCAAATCCATATCTAAAGTACTTAAGCTTCTCATAGCAAACAAGATTGATGAAAGTATCTTCTAGTTGATCCTTTGTTAGCCTAAAGACCAAATCAATCTCCATATGTAGGAGTTTCTCTCTAATGAAATGATGTTTCACCTTAATATTTTGAGCATGAGTGGAATACATAACTCCTCTTAACATTCACAAAACTTTAAATATAAAAATAGAACTTTTTTCTCTTTGATAGATAAAAACCAAGATCCTTGAGAAACAATCACAAAAAAATCCTTTGACTGCAATGTTTTATCCAACTTATTTGATGTTTCAATCCCAATATTTCTCATCAATCATGTGGAATTAAGCTCTAGAATCACCTTACTATATTGTATAATCCTCCTCATGCTTTATCTCATAACAAGCTAAAAAATTTGAATTTATTGACCCTATAAACACACTGAAAACCTTTATATAATATAAATGATTGAACTAGGCTAATCAATTGGTATTGTGACCAATCAATATATGTCACATTAATTTTATTTGTCAGATAAACTTCACTTTCTCTAATTTCTAGTAATAGTTTTATCTTTCTAGATATTTGGATCATTGTATAAACTATTTACAATACTAGATATTTATAATATATATTATGTGTATTTCTCATGTCCTTGATAAACCTTACACCAAAGACACTTAACCTATTTCATAGTTTTTTGAAAGATGTGGATTCAAATACCCTGAGAGATAGGGCATTATAGATTTCTTAAAAAACTTATTATATTGCAATTTTTTTATAATGAATTTATATTGGTATAGGTTACATCAAAATCATAACCTAGATTGGATTGTTCATATGTATAGGGGAGATGATGACACTCTTTTGATGACTCTTGTATATAATCAGAGTATGAATAGCTTCTTTAGACTTGAATAACATCCAAAATCCTTACTGGCATGGTTTTTTGGTTGAATAGTGTAAATTTGTATACATTGCACTTCTCTTATAGGATACATATGCTAATTTTAATCACACATTTTATTTTTATATTGTTGTTTATGATAAATTGAATTATATTGTGATAAAGGCATTTCCATATTAACTCTCTAATTAAAGGTTCACTATTTGAACAGGATATACAACTCATTATACATAATGTCATAGATCTTTCATATCCACTTTAAACTTGTAGATTGGTACTGTGAAGGCTGATCAACAACAATATTGGGTAGATCAGAGCCAAAAACAATTTGTCTTCTTTTTTTTTAAATAAATAATCAAGTATTTATTTTTCTTAGTGCTCTGCTCATGTTCACATAAATTTGGGTAATAATGATCTTTATTACATTGAATATATAATTATGACATACTGTTAATGAAAAATCGTGTTTTAAAATTTGAACTACTACTCTACAAACTATCCCATAGGGACTTGGCACTTTGTGCCCCTTGTTATTCAATAATCTTGTTTAAGATAGACTTATCTCTATGAGAAATATACATAAATATGTTTCAACTCTTGAGGTGACATGGGAAATTTGTAATAATATGTGGCCACATTGTGTTAATATACATATATAAGTTAACCATACTAGAATTAATTTATCTTGTTATAAGGTCTATATACCCCCTTATGAGGCACATGGGTTGCATGATCATTTAAGATAAATAGTGTAATGTGCCCAATTATATTATTTATATTTTTATGTAATAGAAATAAATTTATATATCATTATGTCCAATCCATTATTATGTAAGCAACATGGTCCATGAATAATAAGCAATCTATATCCACTAACACTTTTTTATTTTTAGTTATCTAAAGTACCCTTGTTTTTTCTTGTTGGGGAGGCATGAGCTAATATACTAGTAGCATGTGTAGTAGGATGTAAATATGGGAGTAAAATATTTAATGTGATTTAACTTAAATGGTGTTAATTTATTTTTATTTTGATAAAGTTTTGAGGACTTTTCTATTGAAATATACTATAAACCATGAGTTATAAGATCATAAAATGTGATGTCTTTGAGACAAATTGAGACTAACTTAGTAACCCTCCATATTAACCTAGGTGGGTTGATTACATATAAAGGCATAATTTTGTCATTACATAGTCATGTGAAATATATGATGATTTGTTTATTGAACCTTGGAATCATAAGTTTTTTTGAAGTAAAATTATGTAGATTAGACTTTTTTTAGTTGATTTTGGAGAAGTATGAGAGGTGATACACATTATTATCATAATGATGTAAAACACTACTAAATTTTGGTAAGATATTATAAATAAAAATTTATTCATGTTAATTAAATTATGCAAAATTATATAAAAATAGCCTATGAGAATGTTGCAGAGGTTACACTAAACTGTTAGTGATCACTTATGATGTTTTCCATAATAATCCACATAAATCATAATCTAGAGTAGTTAAGCACATATAATAGTTCACACAAAATTTATGGATGATATTTTTTAAGAATATGATTTGGACATAAAATTCAAGTCTTACATGTTCAAATTCAACATGCTAAAATTCAAATGTTAAAATATTGAAATAGCTTTAATTTTACAAGAGTCTAATTATTTGACTGAAAGATACTATTGGTTGTAAATTCCATGACAACTGTATTTTAGTTTTATATTTAATCTAAGATGTTTGTAATGTCATTTTAAAAAATTCATTGAATTCAAAATTTAAACAACATGATGATGAAAATATTTCAATATATAGAAAATAGTGGGGAAGACCCAATAATATTGTGTTCACATATTAAAGTATTTTTAGCAAGGACTAAATTAAATATAAAACAAACTTAACTATTATCTAACTTTGAATTATATATCAAGAAATTCACATCATTAGAATTTAAATTTCCCAAATGGGAAAGATTAAGTAGAAGGAATTTCACTACCACATAAGCCTATATATGGAAAAAGGGTAATATTATGAAATGTAAATGGTGTAAGGATCTTGGAAAACATTTGTGTGAGAATTTTAAATCATGGTCATGGTGTGTTGTGACAAATCAAGCCATTAAGATTCCAAAGTATTAAAATATTAAGGGTGATGTTGTGATCCTTGTCCTATTTTACCCATGTAAGTTAGAATACATGCCTATGTTGGGACATGGCTAGGGACTTTGAACATAATTGGAGATTTGTTTTAAATATGTTTTTTCTCCTTGATTGAGTAATTTAGTTGTATGACATGAAAAATTATTAGTATGTCATTCCTAAAATATTTATTGATTTAATTTGGGAATAGAAATAGTATGAATTACAAAAATATTTGAATTTTTACTCTCATTTTCATTTTTTCCGGTTATATAATTATAACAAACTCAGTGGTAAGAAATAATTTTACTTAATTTAGTGACTAAGCTAAGTTAGAAGTAACTCGATAGAAGTTATTGGTGGATATAACTTCTCTTGTTATAATTTGACCAAGTTTAGAAATGATTCATTATTTCACTCCTATAGATAGATTCCATGACCTTTTAGTTTATGGAGTGATAATATTTAAGAATGATTTGATTATTCCATTTTGGACTTCACTTTTAGTTTTATTTTTATGGACAAGGTAGATTTGACAATGTTTAGAATACATTGGTAACTTTGTAGATACTTATACTTGGACATATCTTAGATTATGAATGGTTATCATGACTATTTTTTTTTTCTATCACTTAGTTTTTAATCAAATAAATGTATATGCTTTTGTCTGT
>JARHVA010005892.1:1065000-1066995 GCA_037957365.1 Torreya grandis
CTTTCCTTTCCTTTCAGCTTTGGGGTGAAACAAGCTTATAAGAAAGGAGATAATTTTTTTAAGAATATAAAATATCTAAATTTATATTCTTTCATTTTTTATCTCCATTTTTTTAAAGAATATAAATTTTTGAAGAATATAAAATAATAACAACCATTTATTTTAATAGAATTATGGGTAAAATAAGAAAGGAAGATCAATTAATAGAATTATTTTATAAAATAAGGAAAAATGAAAGTATTATGAAATAAAAATTAGGAATTCACAATAATCACAATAATTAAAAAAAACTATCAGTATGTGATTAGAATAATAAACAAAGAAAATTTATTTTTAGAAGCCCCTTTTTATTTTATAAAAATGTTTAATAAACAAAATAGAATATTAAAAAATATAATAAAAAAGAGCGGGGAGGGGGGGGGGTGTCACCAATTGTGATAAATGGAGATGGAAGATTGCAAGTATTTAATGTTGAAGCTATATCTATAAGATCCTCAAGATACTACCTTAGTTTATTTTTTATCAATGTTGACCCAATAATATTCTCTAACCAGAGGGATGTGAAAAGATAAGACTATAAATAATGAATAGTGGAAAAGTATAGTAGTTTCTTATCTAGATTTCATAATAAACAAATTTCAAGTTATTCACTTTCCACTTTAATAAAAAGTTAGTGAATGTAACTTGATGCAGGGCTAAGAGGGATTGAATGAAACAAAAAAATGAAATTTATGGATTATTTAATCTCTCATAAAATCTATATTTATAATTCAAGTTATTCAATATGACAATATTCCAATATCATAATTTCCAATCTAATTTTTATCGTACATAAGATTATTTGTAAAGAATGCGGAAATTGTTGTCTATGGGACCTAACGAGAATTTATTAGATGTTCGCTAAAAATGATTGGTTTCATAATGAAATTAATTTGAGTCTAAACATGATGATAACTAGGTGAAATATAATTAAAAATGGAGTGGTGAGCAAGTAGATCAATGAAAAACATACATTTATTATTTTCCATGCATAGTACCTCAAATGATGATGAAACTACCATTATGTATATGGTGCTAGTTGTGAAACAACCTTGGATTTTTTTTAAATTATCTAATGTTTTTCATAACTATTGGGGTGGTTACAAAAATTTCCACAAAAAATGTACAATTGCTACAACAATTTTACCATACATGACTAAAATTGAAATTTGAAAGGTATGAAGTCACATTTTATAAACTTGGAACCTAAGGAAGGTATGGAATGTAATCAAAGGAGTATTGGGAGAGATATTTGTATGAACACATTATTTTATATCAACATCCTCACATAATCATCAACATTTTTTTAAATACTAAATCATGAATTTTTTTGGTGAGTAGATATTTACCCCTCAAGGAGGTCCCTTGTCATGAATTGGTTAGGGTGTTTTTATCAAGAAGTGGAATGCCTCACTAATGGGGATTGTTAGGAAATTACTTATATGTGGTGAAAAAAATCCATCTAAGACATTTTTCCATCTATATCCAAATTGAAAATCAAGTGAAATATATGGAAATAAACTAAATATAAACTAATTAATTAAAATATAAGACATAATTACTTTCCATTCATGTGGGGAATAAAGTTTCTACCTAATCCATATTGTCTATGGGAAATTACCAATTTTGTGTGAATAGATGTCAACCTAGAAATGATGAGATGAGATCTAAACATACAACTCAAATGATTTTAACAATTTTATAGAAATTCAAAACATGATTTATTTTAGTTTGAATGAATAAATGAGTCTATGTGGATAATATATTATTGTTATATACCTTTTAAACTTTAAAACACACCAAAATATATGAAAATAAAGTAATCAAGATGATATTTTATTAAAAAGGGTCAATTTGGCATAAATATTAAAATATAAATTTTTTTATAAATAAACTTATTTCAAAATTGAAAAACCATTACAACATATCCACTTGTAAAATTTGGAGCCTTGACAA
>JARHVA010005893.1:0-170000 GCA_037957365.1 Torreya grandis
ATAAGCTCTTCTACATGACTATATAGCTCCAATTTTTTCTATTTAGATAAATAAAAAATTTGCCAAATTGTACCTTCATATTTGTGACTAGAAGGGATATATCCTTAGTCATTATGAACATGGACCCCACGAGTTACCTTTGATCAAAACTTGAAAACCTCATGAACTATTTGTCTAGGGCTTCATCTCAGCAGAAGAACATACTGATTTACCCAAACCCATCACCACCATTGATGAGGAGGTTCCATCATCACCAACCCCATCTATTTTGAATTTCAAAGATTTCAAAACCATCCATTTTTACATTTTTAATTCAATACCATTATTTTATGCCCCTTGACCTATAAGGTTGGCTAGACTAAAACCTTTCCTTTTATTCATCCTCAAATGGTAGAAAATAATTCACCTACCATCCACATTGTCTAATGTCAAGATGATGATTCCATTCTCACCTATCTTGGTGTGGGGGGTTATTATATCCACAAATCCCTTTCTCTTGAGAACTAGAGCATGTTGAATGAATCCACTATCAATGTCAACTTGGATACTCATGATAGCCCTCACATTGTAAATATTGGTTAATCCTTAGATTCCTCATAGCCATAGGATTACCCTTCCTTCCATCATAACTAAAGCATATAATTTTTTTGGTCCTATTAGTATATGCTTGGAATTTATCTTTCCATAACACTCCATAACATCATTATCCATCTTGATGCTATGCCTATTAGGATGCACCCTCAAATTGCCCTTTTAATCAAAGAAGAGCTTCAACACCTCTTATCTATAAATTTCATTCAACCCATTGACTATCCCCAATGGGTTTCCAATATCATCCCCATCACCAAACCCATATGGGGAATTTGCCTTTGTATTGAATTTTGTGACCTCAACCTTTGAAAGAGTTATGAAAACTCTTAGCCAAGACCTCTTCAATGGTGCATTACCATAGCCATTGATTCTTTAACATTGAAAAAGATGAAATAAATTGAAAATAGGATCAACTATTGACATAAATTATATATGTAAACAATTACATAAAATCATAAAGAAGCATAATATTATATTGAATTCACTTGCTTATATAGGCAAGGAAAGATAATGTGAAGGCTAAACTAGGCAATGTGGGACTAAAGACCACATAAGACAAACCTAAAAAGCATAAGTAAAAGATACTCTAACACCCCCCCCCCCCCGCCCTCAAGTGAAGCAAAGGGGAAAAAATAAAATATGTAGTGTGAAATCATGTGTCCCTATGGATTCCAAACCATCTTGCTAGAGTACATGGATATTGAGTCACTGTAACTACCAAGTTGAAATAGGAATGGTACTAAATAAGAGGATCAATAAATAAAAACACTACAATATATGGTAGTAGGTAGAATGATGAAGTTGAGGAAGCATCACCAAATATCCCTCCAACACAATGGTGAAGTGAGCATAGAGATTGGTAGAGTTGCCACATTGGTGTCACTGGTGGGGATACCACATTGGTGTCACTATAAAAATCACTTAGAAGGCCATGGAGTCAAGTAATAATCCTCATATTGGGTTCAACAAAAAAATACTTGAATAAGATACCCATGTACAAAGGATTAATCTAAAAAACACAAAAAAGTGTGAAATACAAATAACTCTCATAAAATGGAGAAAAGAGAGAAAATACATAGGAAACCCTCCCCCCCCCAAAAAACAAGAGAGAGAAAATAAGAAGAGAGAAAGAAAATCTCTCAAAATATGATGCTGAAGAAGTCTACACTCCAAGTACTCAAAATTCACAAATGAACTAAATTTTCATGAGTGGTTCAAATCCACTACTCGATCATAAAACAACTGACACTAGGCTTCACTAGAATAGCTTCAATAAAGAATACTATCAATGGTGATGAAAGTAGAAAAAAATTATAGCATGTGCAAGGAACACTCAACATCAAGAATCAAAATATACATAACCCCCCCCCACCCATATTTCTAAATGGATAGAGTAGAGAAAAAAAGGTATCTAAAAGAGTGTTCTGAATCCACTACTCTAACACTGAACAAGCTGATGCTATATACACTAGAATAGTTTTATGTCATGCTGAATGAGACTATCAAACTATCAAAGAAGACAAGATGACACTAGGATACACTAGATAGCTATAATAAAACTGAAGAAGAGTACCAACTATAAAAAAATAGTGTTGAAAATGCAGAAGATGCTCTAAAAACAAGGGAGTAAAAAAGGTGTCTCCATAGAAGAAGATGAGGCACTAAGAAAGGGTCCTTAAGGAGACAAGACACAACTACCACTATTTCAATGTACTAATGCAAGTTGTGGGATTATATAAGAGTGTGGAAAATGGAAAAAAGAGCCATAATGTATAAAAACACATAGAAGATAATTAGTAACTAAAAATAACAATGTGTAAAGCACATGCAAGAAAATGTCAGGCTCAGTTGAAAATGCATTCATGAATACATATGTGAAGTAAAAAGTAGGTCCCATAGTACAATAAACCCCATATTCATGACAATGTACACTCAATAATAAGATGTCAAACTCAGATAAAAAATGCATCTATGAGTGCAATAAAGAATGACAATGCAAAGGAGTAATAAAGAAGTATGTGTTGCCTATGATGGGGTCTAACCTCCTACCAGACTGGACCTCACCCTTCAATCTCTAAAAATAAGATAAGTTAAATGCAAAAAAAATTATTATCCCTCAAAAAATTCTCACAAAATATCAAAATATGTCACCACTCAAATGTCATCACATAATGTAAGCAATGGCAGCACAACCAATATGAACAGACCCCACAGAATGCATAACTTAATGTTTTAGTGAGTTGTATAGTATAAATGGGATATCTACATGAGAAATTAAAAAATAAACACTTTTAAAAAATATGGAACTCAATTTTGAGTTACCATTTACAAGATAATAATAAAATAATTTCCCTTAAATAGCCTATTTTTAATAAAAATTGCACTAAATGATTAAAAATTGCACCACGGGTAAGGGAACCCAGCCTTCCAACCACTCATTAGAATCAACATGGAACCAAGAATATCCTCAGGCCAACATAAGTAAAAAAAGTTAACGTAGTTTCCTTGATATGCATGCAAGTGTGCTTGACTCCCTCTTTAAGAAAAAAATACATCTTAATAAGGAAAGAAAGATAATTCCAACTATCTTAAGAGAAGAAAATGATGGATTACAATTTATCAATGTAGAAACAAGAAGAATCACACCAACCTTAAGAGGATGGTTGGGTTACTATGAGGAAACCAGATAGACCTCCTCTCTTCCATGCAGACCCACATAGGGTTCTTAGAGATCTTTTTATGCAAACATTACTCACTCAAACACCTTGTAGATTTGGAGAAGAGAAAACCTCAGATCACAAATGCTTTATCCAATATAACTCCACCCTCATAGCTTGACTATATCACATTTCCAATGCCAGGATAGACATATTTGATCATAAAACATATGTCTGGTGAAGAAAAAATCAACCAAAGATTCACATATCTTTGAAAATAAGTGACACCACTTGTTGGAAAGAAAATAATGCAAAAGATAAGGAGAAAATTATGAATGAATTTTCAAAAAATGTGTAGCCCTTAAATGATCTTCCATGTTGATCTAGATAGAGAATGGCACGCTATATGTAGATCCAATGCATTAGATACCAAGTCTAGAAAAAAATGGAAGGCAGGTCTGACCTCCTTCCACAATCACCTCATTCCAACACACCACACTGACCTCTTTCCAACACAATGTGAATCTAAAAATATCATATATGACAATAAAAAGTAGGACCATATACCAAAAGAAATCCCAAAGTATAGAATGATGCCAAAGACAATATCAATGTAGAAGAATAAGATGTTTCCAGATCTAAAGCACCTAACATATAACTTACGTTATATGCCTCTTTGTCTAATGCCTCTAACACAAAGCTTCAAACAAAGAGAAATTTCTAGATATAAAATTAAAGCATTACAAATAATGGATGGAAAATAATCTCTATGTGGAATGGATCTCCCAGTATTAGTGCTCGGTGATGGATATCTATAATTAAACTGATGGAGGTGGCACTAAAAAATAACATGAGGACATCATGAAAAAATTCCCAAAATAATATATTGAAATTACCATAACATTTTTAATACTTATTACAATTTAAAACAAAAATATGTTCTAGAAAGCTTTGAGAGAGGAGCTCATAACCTAGAAATAGTTTCTTAGAATTCTTTTGGAGTAAAGACCAGCTCATCAAAACATATCATGTTTTGATCAAAAATATAGTTAGAAAGTTCTTTGAAGTAATCAAAGCTAAAATCTATTCTCTCAATGCTAAATAGGCAATGGTATGCCAAAATAACCATAATATCCCAAATCTCTTCCCTTGGATATCAAAACCCTTAGATCTAAATAGTACATTAAAGAAAATAATCACCAATTCAGAAAATAGAATAGAATTTGGAAATAAAAGAGACTTAAAAAGCAATTAATGATAAATTCATAACAGCAATAAACCTACAAACTAAATAATGACCATTGGAGGGTATATTTTATACCATGAAATATTTATGAAAAATCTTACCCAAGATCTCTCCAATGGTGCATTACCACAACCATTGATGCTTCAACATTACACAAGATGAAATCAATTGAACACAAGATCAATTGTTCACATAGATGATATATGCAAATAATTACATAAAAGCATAAATAAGTATAATATTAAAATGAATGCTGTTGCTTATATAGGCAAGGCAAGAAAATATGAAGGCTAAACTAGGCAATGGAGGACTAAAAACCACATAAGACAAAACTAGAAAGCATGAGTAAAAGATACTCTAACAACCTTGCTTGTCTAAAGGATGACTTCCATTTACATAGCATTGAATAACTTGTTGATCTTAAAACCACCCACTAGATGTTATCTCTCATGGATAATTTCTCAAGATATAATTAGATCTCGATTTCCCCTAAGTATCAACACAAAACTTCCTTCATCACACTATGGGGAATTTTTTTCTATAGGGTCATGCCATTTAGTGTGAAGAATGTTGGGGTAACCTACCAGTGTTTAATGGCTTACATCTTCCATGATCTCATCCATAAAACCATAGAGGACTATGTATATTATTTCTTTGGGAAATCAAAATATTACAAGGATCATCTAAAAGTTCTCAAAATTATCTTTGAGTGCCTAATCTATTTTCATGTCTAGCTCAATCCCAAGAAATGTGTTTTTTGGGTCCTATCTGGAAAGCTTCTTAGCTTTATCGTCTCTCTTTGAGAAAGCAAATTCAATTTCACCAAATTCAAAGACATCCTCTACATGCCACATCCAACCCACCTTAAGCAACTCTGTAGCCTATAGGGGAAGCTTCAATCCATTCATTGCTTTATCACTTAGTTATCAAATATATGTCAACCCTTTCACCATCTTCTCAAAAAGATATATATTTTAAGTGGACTAAAGACTATCAACAAGCCTTCAATTCACTTAATAAGTACCTTCTTTTTCCACCCATTCTTATCCCTCCTAAATAGGACCAAGCCTTCTACCTTTATATCCCTACTATTGATCATTATTTAGGGGAAATGATTACTCACCATGATGAATAAAACAAAGAGCAAGATATATACTATATAATTCAAACACTTATAGAGTATGATACTTGGTACACCCATATCGAGAAGTTTTGCCTTGTTTTAGTCTTTGTGTCTTCTAAACTTCATCATTACCTCAATCACAAAACCTTTATCATCACCATCATCAACCCACTCAAGTGCATACACACTAAACCATACCAAAACCAATGTGTGGCTAAGTGGCCCATGCTCTTAGCTGAGTTTGACTTTGAGTTCCTCCAACAGAAGTTGATTAAAGGACAATTCATTGTCAATAAATTAGTTAAATTTCCCTTGTAAGATAACTAACCACTCTCTCTTGCATTTTTAGATGAATCCATCATGACTCTTTCTCAAGAGGACATCACCTACCAAATGACCATGCTTTTTAATGGCTTGAAGGGCCAGTGTGGTGGGAGTCCCAAAGTTATTTTCATTCCCCTAAATGGAAAAAATTTTCCTATTTATTTCAAACTTGATTTTGAGTGTACTAATAATATGGTTGAGTATGAAGCCCTAGTAATAGGTCTCCAAACTACTCTAGCCTTGGGAGTTAAGATGATCAGTGTCTTTGGTGACTCCCAACTTGTGGTTAACTAGATCAATAGATCCTACCAATGTAAGAATGATATCTTACAATAGTACAAATAACTAGTAGATGTACTCTTAAAATCATTTGATCATTACCTTATCCATTCTATTATATGATCTACCATCAATTTCATAGACATAATAGCTTCCCTTACTTCCCAAATCCCATCTCAACCTTCCAATTCCAAGATCTTTATCACCATTCATCATTTTATCACACCCTATTATATCCAATCTGACCTCCTTACCATTTTTAGTGTGGATAAATATCCATCAAACATTTGGTATGAGAAAAACTTTGACTACCTCAACCTTGGCATCATTCCTCCAAATGTTTCTAGGAATTCCTAAAGAGACTTTGTTTAGGGTACCTTTCACTATACCATACTAGGGGGAATCCTTTACAAATATGGTTTCAATGGCATCCTTCTTTGTTGTCTACATAACCATGAAGCTTACCATGCTATCAAAGAAATGCATGATAGGATCTATGGGGGAAACTTTAGTGGTATAGCTATCGCTAAATGTATCCTTCACCTTCTCTCCTATTGGCCCACCCTCAACCAAGACTACTATGATTATTTGAAGAAGAGTTAAATTTCAACAACATTCCAATTTACATCATGTACTAGCCCATGACCTTCAAGTATCCAAGGAATTTTTTCCCTTTTCATAATGGGGACTAGATCTCATTGGGGAAATAAATCCTCATTCTTCATAGTGGCACCACTCCATTATCACCACCACTAAGTATTTTACCAAGTGGATGGAGGTTATTCCTCTCATCTTGACAAAAGCCAACAAGATAGTTGACTTCACCAATCATCATAGCATCTATCATTTTAGTGTTACCCATAAAATGGTCACTGATAATAGAAAATATTTAAAAAGAAATAAATTTTAGGTTCTTTGTGATTCATTTTTCATTAGATTAAGAGTTTCCTCACCTTATCATCCACAATTAAATGGATAAGTGGAATCCTCTAATAAAACCCTCAATAAGATGTTAACGAAAGTGGTCAATTCTTTTGGTTAGGATTATCACTTTCATATCCCTTTCACTTTATGGGCTTATCATACTAGAATTTGAACTTCTATAGGTGGTACCTAATTCTTTTTAGTCTTTAGAGTAAAGATAGTCCTACCTCTTAAAGTCCAAATTATTGAGTTGTGGAGCTAAAAGCTTCACTAAATGTGTAAATGTGGAGGTTGGTAGGTTACATAGTAACCGACATCAGTCAAGCCAACTAACATCGATTAGCATCAGTTAGGGATCAGCTGGCATCGGTCACCTTCAGACTGACATTGGTCATTTGTGCATTTCTAGAACTATTCTAATTTTAGATGAATAATTAGTTTGCATGTAAAGACTAATTTTAGTCTTGAGTCTGTGTTTCTAATTATTGTTTGGTTTGGGATCCATTTAAGAGACCCATGGGGCTATATTGTAATGTAATCAAGACCAATTAGATTTTCAAGGTGTGAAAGATCAAGTGGATCTAAAAGGTGCAAGATCAAGAAGGTCTGTGGTCAAGGAGGCAACAACAGTTGAGTTGAGTGTCACTTGGAGGTAGGCAACAACAACCATTGGGTTGATTGTCACTGGCGGGAACAACAACTTGGTATTGAGTTGATTATTGATTGTAATTGATTGAGAGAGAGAAATCTTGAGGGAGAATTATTGTACACCCAAGAGGTGTGGGAAGAGTGAGGTTTTTTCATTGTATTTCCTTCTAGAAGAGTTTAATATAAATTGTATTATTTATCATATCTCCTATTCTTTGTTGTTTCTAATTTCTAGTTACTTATTACTTCTGGTTTAATTATGTGTTTATTTGCTTATACAAAGGTAATCAATTATACTCTAAGGAGGATCTTGACAGTTGGTATCAGAGCTAGGATCACTAACAAGTGCTAGAGCAGGTTAGTGTTTGTTGATTACAAGTTCACTCACAGGGATTTCTGTTTGAGTGGGAGTAAAGCAATGGCAGAAGAAAGTAAACTAAGAATGGAGAAATTCAATGGAAAGAATTATCAATTATGGAGGATGCAGATAGAAGATTATCTATATCAGAAAGATCTATACTTACCATTGGGTGGGATTTCAAGTAAGTCCACATATATGCAAGATGAAGAATGGAATGTTCTTGATAGAAAGGCTCTAGGATCTATAAGGTTGAGCCTAACATCATCTGTGATTTCTAACTTATCATAGGAAAAGACAATGGTAGAGTTAATGGATACTTTGGCAAATATATATGAAAAACCCTTAGCTTTGAATAAGGTATTTCTTATGAAGCAATTATTTAATTTTCAAATGTAGGAAGGTGGATTGGTATATAGTCATCTTAGTGATTTCCATGGATTAGTAAATTAGTTAAATTTAGTCAAAATAGTTTTTGATGATGAAATTAAGGCTCTCTTAATCTTATGCTCTTTAACTGAAAGTTGGGATAGTTTGGTAATGGTAGTTAGTAATACTGCGTCTACTTCAAATATCTTGAAAGTTGATGATGTTGTTAGTGTAATCTTGAATGAATAAATTCATAGGAAAAGCAAAAGGGAAACATCAGGTAATGCTTTAAGTGTTGAAATTAGGGGAAAGCAAAGAGAGAAGGGTAAGCAAGGGAAATCAAGGTCAAAGATAGGTAGTAGATCCAAATCTAGATATGGAGGTATAACCTGCTGGAATTGTGGAAAGAAAGGACATCCAAAGAAATATTTTTGGTTGAAAGAAGATCAGCATGAAGGTAATAAAGAAGCAAATGATGTAGGTATTGTTGCATAGGATGCTCTTATATTTTATTTGGATAGTCAAGTAGAATCATTAGTTTTAGATTCTGGTGCTTCTTTCCATGTAACCCCAAATAGAGAATTTTTTCATGATTATGTCCATGGAGACTTTGGGAAAGTTTATTTAGGGGATGGTGAGCCTTGTCAAATTGTTGGCAAAGGAAAAGTGCAGCTGAAATTGTAGAATGCAAACACATGGGTGTTAAAGGATGTCATTCATGTACCCATCCTAAAGCAAAATCTGATTTCTATAGGAAAGTTGGGTGATGAGGGTTGCACAATAACTCTCACAACTGAATCTTGGAAAGTTTCCAAGGGTGCACTTGTATTAGCAAGAGGTAAGAAAATAGGTACACTTTATCTATCTATTTGTATTACTGATTCTCCTTCTATTTTATCTACTTCAGATGTAGATGCAAAGATGTGGCACTGTAGGCTTGGTCACATGAGTGAGAAGGGAATGCATGTTCTTAAGTCAAAAGGTAATCTTTCAGATTTGAAAAGAATAGATTGAGATTTCTATGAGCATTGTATTTTTTGGAAATAGGAGAAAGTGAGGTTTCACAAGACTGGGTCAATAAAGAAGAAGCACAGGTTAGAGCTTGTTCACACAGATGTGTGAGGACTAGCTTAGGGAGCTTCTATAGGAGGATCACAGTGTTATGTTTCTTTCATTGATGATGCTACAAGTAAGGTATGGGTTTATTACATAAAGAGGAAATCTCATGTTTTTGACACTTTTAAGAACTGGAAAGCCTTGGTTTTCAATGAGAAGGTGATGGATAGTGATCAGCTCAAGAGGTTGAATAATTATAAGTAGGGTAATTTGGATGAGGTTATGATCCAAAGTGAGCTCCTCGGGAAGAAATCATCACTCACAAGAAAACACAGACACTGACATCAGTCAGGAAGAGACTCGACGTCGATCAGGCAGGAACCAACATCAGTTTGGTGAAGACCAAAGTCGGTGATGTTGGGCAAGTGCAAACTAACATTGGTTAGGTGAGAACTAATGTTGGTCAGGTTGATTAGGTAGAACTGACATCGGTAAGGTGTAGACTAAGAGATGATCAGGATCGGTCACTGTTAGAATGAAATTTGGGTAGACAGCAAGCTGTTAATGAGTCTCAAATGCCCATGAGGAGGTTCAAAAGGGTAAGTAAACCAAAAAATCATTATTCCCCTTTTTTATACTACTTGTTGCTCACTAATGGTGGAAAACTAGGAAGTTTTGAAGAGGCAATGCAGGTAGAATCTAGGAAATAGTGGGAACATGGTATGAATGAGGAAATTGATTCCTTGGAAGAGATCCAAATGTGGGATTTGGTAGAGTTTCCAGCCAAAAAGAAATCACTAAAAAATGAATGGATTTATAGGTTAAATAAAGGAGAGAATGAACAAGTGAGACATAAGGCCAAGTTATATGGTCTTGAGCAAGCTTCAAGACAGTGGTATTTGAGTTTTGATAGGTTTACGACAGAGCATGGCTTTAGTTAATGTCAATGTGACTATTGTGTTTATTTTACTAGGTTGGATAATAGTAGCTACATTATCCTATTACTGTATGTAGATAATATGCTTGTTGTAGGTTCATACATGTAGGGAATTACTGAGCTAAAGGTAAAATTTGCTCACACATTTGACATGAAGGATTTAGGAGTAGCAAAGAAAATCCTTGGCATGAGTATTTTGAGAGACAGGGAAAATCACCAGTTGATTTTGTCTCAAGAGGATTATGTGAATAAGGTAGTGGAGAGGTTTAATATGCAGGATGTAAAACTAGTAAGCACACCTATGGTTAGACAGTTCAAGCTGAGTAAAGAATAGTGTCCTAAATCACATGATGAGGTTGAGTATATGGTATGTACTAGACCTAATATTACCCAAGCAATGGGAGTTATCAGCAAGTTTATGGCCAATCCAAGAAAGAAGCACTAGAAAGTAGTTTAGTGGATTCTCAGATATCTAAGAGGGGCCAGTAGTAGGCATTTATGCTATGTAGGGTCAAACACTTCTCTACATGGGTATGTAGATTTAGATATGGTAGGTGACTTGGATGGAAGGAGAAACATCACAGGATATGTGTTCACTGTTGGTGGAATAGTGGTTAGCTAGATTTCAAAGTTGAAAAAGGTTGTTGCCATGTCTACTACAGAGGCAGAATACATTACAGTCATAGAGGCTAGCAAGGGAATGATATGGATGACTTGGTTCATGGAAGAGTTGGGAAAGGAGCAAGAGAGTTGCAGATTATATAGTGATAGTCAAAGATCAATTCAATTGGCAAAGGATTCCAGCCTTTCATTCAAGAACCAAACATATATAGCTTAGGTACCACTTCATTAGATAGGTATTGGAGGATGGTCAATTAAAGTTGGAAAAGATCCATATAGATAAGAACCCTGATAATATGCTAATAAAGCTGAAGAATAAAAGAGAAGTTGAATCTTCGTTTAACTTTTGTTGGTCTTCAAGATTGAACTTGAAGATGGAGAAACAAGATTAGAAACAAATTAGAGGATGTTGTTGTATAGGTACAGGTATAGGTGCAATTATTTATCTCCAAGTGGGAGATTATTGAGTTGTGGAGCTAAAAGCTTCACTGAATGTGTAAATGTGGAGGTTGTTGGGTTACACAGATAACCAACATCAGTCAGGCCAACTGCCATTAGTTATCCTTAGCTACATAGTAACTAGCATTGGTTAGGGATCGGCTGGCATCAGTCACCTTCAGACTGACATTGATTGTCTATGCATTTATATAAATGTTCTAATTTTAGATGAATAGTTAGTTTGCATGTAAAGACTAATTTTAGTCCTGAGTCTGCATTTCTAATTATTGTTTGGTTTGGGATCTATTTAAGAGACCCATGGGGTTGTATTGTAATGTAAGCAAGACCAATTAGATCTACAAGGTGTGCAAGATCAAGAAGGTCTATGGTCAAGGAGGCAACAATAGTTGAGTTGATTGTCACTTGGAGGTAGGCAACAACAACCATTGGGTTAGTTGTCACTGGAGGGAACAACAACTCGATATTGAGTTGATTGTTGATTGTGATTGATTGAGAGAGAGAACTCTTGAGGGAGAATTACTATACACCGAAGAGGTGTGGGAAGAGTGAGGTTTCTTCATTGTATTTCCTTCTAGAAGAGTTTAATATAGATTTTATTGTTTCTCGTATCTCTTATTCTTTGCTATTTCTGATTTCTAGTTATTACGTTCGATTTAATTTCATGTTTAGTTGCTTAAACAAAGGTAATCAATTTTACTCTAAGGAGGATCCTAACACAAATTACCTCTCTTTTCATATCCTTGCAAGACATACTTTTTGAGATCAACTATCATCAAGAGTGTCTATCATGACCTGAAATACTTGACAAGCATTGCCTTGATACACTTAACCATATTCATCTCTATCAAGAGAAAATCAAGAATGACTATAAAAAGCACCTAAAAGGATGAGAATTCAACACTGAATATCTCATCTAGAAGTAAAATCAACATGTGACCACTATAGAAAAAAGTAATTAAGGTAAGTTTTCTTTCAATTGGATTGGACCCTATATCATAACCCATAAGTATGGATTAGGAGATTACCATTTGTCTTCTCTATAAGGAAAACTAGAACCTAAGCCTCTTAATACTTCACATCTACATCCTTTCTTTTGTTAAATAAGGATCAAACTCATCTTTTTGTCTAGCTTAAGCTCATCCCTTGATTTACAAGATTTTCACCTTCCTCATACCCTCATCTTATCCCTTTGAGGATAACCAATTACAACATAAAACCATGTGATTAACCATCATAGTCATAGCTAAATCCTAAATATCTAACTACAACTCTACCCATGGCATGTTTCTCATGGATCTTTTCATCCCTAATCAAATGGAATCCCATGGTTATTGTCTTTAAAAACCATACCTTTCACCTATCATTAACCTATTGTGCTCTAGGTTTTACCCTCATAAAGGTAAACCTCTAATCCTAAATAAACTCATCCATGTCAAACCTAACATCAAAATAGTTTGGGATACCTAAATATCACTTGGGTCAAATATCTCTAGCATGAAAACTACTCCTTAGAAGGACAACTACCTAAAATTTAAAATTTCCTAAAAGGATAGACTGCTCCTTTAAAGGACAAATACCAAAATGAACAAACCTAAACTTAGACTACTCCCCTGAAGGATGATTAGGTTAAATTTGTCAAATCAATCTTTAAAAGCTTACTGCATTGATCAAATTCATGAACCTATCAAAACAAAGCAATAAAAGACCCTATATCAAAATAAAAACAAGTTATCCCATGAAAATTAAAATCATCTTTCATATATATAGCATTAGTAGACTTCCCACATCAATAAGTCCACACCTTGCCTTAAAACATGGACTTATTTACTAAGGCTCTTAGCCTACCTATAGAAAGGGAAAACCAACCCTCATGACGTTATACTCCCATCAACATCACCTATCATCTATCTCCCCTTTGTACCATCAACAAATCAAGGGATTCAAAGCTTACTTGACATGATGTGATCAAGACACACTTTTATCAACCAATATATGCTAATGCAAATCATTTAAGCATTTACATTCCTTTAAGTAATCTAACTTTGGTTTTTTAAGTCCTTACTAATGAAGAAGCATTATGTCTTTTTTGTATCCTCTCATAGTTGGTTCATGTATTCACTTAGACATATGTCTCATGCATTTCATTTCTTTTCACACATCTAGTTATATTATTTAAACTTACTTTATGTCCTATCATCAAAAAATAACTATGAACTATGAAAATCACATCATCATAATGGCACCTACTCACCATCCTACCAAAAAAACTATAAACTATGATGTTGATTTTGATACCCATGACCGTTGACAGTCAAGATGCCCCATTTAAAAAAAATTGGCACCTACTCACCTTTATGCCCACTTTTAAATATCACCTTCTCTACTTACCATACCAACCATGCCCACATTGATGTTGGCAATTTTCATATACCCACGCAGTCATCTCAATGGATAAAAAGGTACATCCATTATAACAAATTAGAGATACCAATGTTCCAAATCTAGTACATATATTCTCTTTCAAGAACTTTGTCACATCATTTTTCCTATATTTCTTGGTTTCTAATACTTCTATGTATCTATTTTAGTAATTAGTAGTAGTGAGGACATATTTTTCTTTATGAAGAATTAGGGTTGATGGCCCCCATAAAATCTAAGCCCTATTGAGAAAAGGGTTTAGCAATCATCATAGGCTTCAATGGTATGGTTACTTTAGGTTCTTTAGTGTTGAATATCTAGAACTGATGATAACTTATCATATGTTTATGAGAATCTTTGAATATCATAGGCCAATAATAACTATCCCTAAGGATATTATGTGCTCTTGTCCTTTTATATGGGTGTCCACTTCCTAGCTTTTCATGGAAAGTACTCAAGATCTCTTATGCTTCCCCTTTAGAAACACACCTAAAGTATATTCCTTCATAAATTTTCCTAAAAAGTACTCCATGTTTGATCATGAAATGTACTAACTTGAGCCTTAAGGCTCTCCCTTTCTCCCTATTCAACATTATAGGACAAGTTCCATTGATTATCAAATGAACAATGTCATCATATTAATAATTGGGTTGAAATCTTAGTTTCTCTACCTACATGACTCTTAACTTAGGATTAGTATTGAAAATTAATTGAATTAGCCCTTCACACCTTACCAGTTTGGCAGTCTTAATTTCCAAATTGTATTCTTGAAGTATGAAAAGTTATTTACCTCTTATTTCCCATAATTCACATTAGCTAAACATAAGATTAGTGGTAAGATCTGGTAGTATTGCATGCAACTCTTTTCTAAGAATATAATGCCTAAATTTTTTCACTACCTTAACTAAAGCACATGCCTGCTTGTCAATTAGGGAATGGTTTAACTCATAATTTTAAAAATTGGCACTCATGAATGCAATAAGATGATCAGATTCATCTATTTTCTAAGTTAGAATCATTGTAATTGTATGATCAAAAGCAAAGGAATAAAGATATAAGTCATTTGAAAAATTAGGAATTTTCAATATTGGTTCTTTTACTATTGCTTATGTTATGTCCTTGAAGGCCATTCTTATCTCTTCATTCCATGTGATCTTGGCATCTTTTTTCAACATGTAATTTAATGGTCTCATAATTCCTACAAAACTAGAAATAAACTTTCTTACAAAGTTGATTTTCCCAAAAAAAGATTTCAATTCTTTTATACTATAATTAGGTTCTATTTTAGATATTCAATCTATTCTATTAGGGTCTATATAAACCCCCTCTTTAGTTATAACATGTCCTAATAATCTTCCCTCAGTGACACAAAAAATACTCTTCTTAGGATTGAGAGAAATTCCATACCTTATACACCTTTCAAATACTTATTGTAATTGCATGATGTGATCCTTCCTTATCTTAAAAAAGATAGTTAGGTCATCCATATAAATTATAATTCACTTACCTATCAGTCCCTTGAAAGTGTGGTCCATTTATCTTTGAGAAGTTTTGCCTATGTTTATTAGTCCAAAGGGAATCCTTTTGTAGGCAAAATTGTCCCACTTAGTAGTGAATGCAACATTTAATATGTCCTCTTTGTTAAAAATAATTTGGTTATAACCTAAAAATACATCAATAAAATACATCATTATATAACCACTAATAATTTGAATAACTTGATCAAGAGAGGACAAATGATAGTTGTCCTTTTTAGGTGCTCTATTCAGATTTATAAAGTTTGTGCATAGTTTGATTTCCCTATTCTTTTTACTAACTAGTACTAAGCTAGATACCAAAGTTGAGTGTCTAATGGTAAAAATTATCCTTTCATCCAACAACTTCTTGGCTTATTTGTATATCAATGGCTATAAGATAGGGTTGATCGGTCTTTGTTTTTGCCTAAAAGGCTTGCAGGCTTCCTTTAAAGGTATAGTATGAGTTATGAATCTAGGATGAAAGACCTTTATGTACTCATATGGCCATGTTATAACATATTTATATTTGGATAACAACTCTTTATAATTTTTCAACTCTTCATTAGCTCAGAGCATACCAATATTAATAAGGTGGGGCTGACTTTGTGTTCCTAGGTCAACTACTTTAAAATATTCTCATTCACTATAGAACTTTGAAATTTTTATCTAGTTTATCTATTTAAAATAATATTTATATGGAAATCATGACCTTTGGAATCTTATTTTCACTTAATTTCATGTTGATGTCATCAATGTTGTTTTTATCAAGAGCATTTTCTTTGGCTTCATCAATTATGTGAGCCTCCAATACTCCTAAACTATTCATGAGGTCTAAAATATATTGGTCATCACTAAATAGATGTAATTAGTTTATATTATCAAGGAATGAGGGATATGAAAATAACTCAACACTAAGGTTTCCAAGTTTAGAGTCTTGATTGGGCATAAGATTAGTTACAACTAAGGCTATCTCATCAGCAAGCTTGTTTCCTTCCCTAGGAATTGAGACATTGTTCAAAGCATCAAAATATTCTATCATGTCCTAAAATATAAAGTTATATTTTTTAAGGTAAGACAATTTGCACTATTACCTACTTCTAACTTGATTAACTACTAGTTCAAAGTCAAAATATACTAGAAGTTATTTGACCTTATTCTTGATGGAAAATTGTAAACCTAAGATTAGAGCCTCATACTCTACCAAGTTGTTAGTTGATGAAAAATGAAGTCTATAAGAAGAACTAAATTATTTATCAATAGGATTGATCAAAATAATTCCTACACCAGAACTAGACTTACACCTTACACCATCAAAAAATAATTTCCATATCCTAGACACAGCATGAGTATCTTTAGAGTCACATACCTTAGAGGTGTCAAGAGTATAAATCCTAACTCAAAATTGGCCATGTTTGAATTTTAATTTACAACATTGTACTCGGTGATCATATGTTTCATCTTGGGCTCCCTTTGAATTTGAATTTGATTTGGAACTCCCTTCTATGGAAGCCACATGTGTGAATAGTTAATGGAAATGTAACCATTTAAGGATTTACTCCATTCTCTATTTAGTAACATCCCATATGCATCAATAATATCCACCACTTGGATGTCTATAAACTGTTGTATCCTTGCCTGAGCTACAAGTTTCATGTGAACATTCAACAATTCTACAATTACTTTCACTTTGGATTTATCTAATTCAGTAACAACCCTATCATATTTAATTGGAGTCAAACCAACTTGATCACAAATAACTTTAGGCATGATATTATCAAAAAAAATTGAATCTAGAAAATAGTTATGCAAATTATTATTGAAATGTTTGGTTGTTAGCAAGAAAGGTGGTACATCTACCTTATTCTTGTCTATATAACAACATTAGCATTTGAAGCCTTGGGTGACTTACCAATCTTTTGTTGACTAAATTTGACCCTATAGGTCAAATTGGGACCTCTATATGTAAAAACCTGATCTTTAGGTGTTTTTAGGGGTCTATTATTATGTCATAAGGTGTATTATAAGTCTTTTTATGTCATTTCATGCCATATCAGCCTTGGTCTTAGTCATTTTAATCCTTATGTCCTTTTGAGCCATTTAAAGGTCATAAAAGGAGCATTTATTTACTTATATATCCTCTTTGGGAAAAATTAAGGTTTAAAAAGGTTATTTCATGCTACATGTGTTTTAAGAATTCTTAATTAACTATTTCTTACTAAATAGTGGTAGGTTCTTTAGAAGAAAGAGTAGTTTTTTGGAAAAAGGGGATTTTTCTTGAGGTGTATAGAATTTTAGAGCCTCATACAATTGAGGAAACATCAAGAGTGTCTTTTGATCTTCTACACACTTTTTATATTGATTTGTTTGATCATAAGCTCCAAGAAATTGAGAAAACTACTTCTCTCTTCTTCCACTAGGCTTGGAAAACAAGAATGGCCCTTAGGTTTTTAGATGGTATGACACATAATAAAGGTTTTGATAAAAATAATCTTTGGGTTTATTCTACACTCAGTCAAATCCCATTTAATTCTTGGTTTTAGGAATAATTATGGTTTGTACTCTATGAAACATTCCTAAGAAGTTGGCCTATCTAATTTACTTGCCTATTTGTACACCCTATAGGTTATGCTTTAGTTTGGATAAGTACATAAAATCCAACTATTCATATTGATTACATATTATTTGTAACCTATCTTTTGATGCTTTCCATGTTTATTTTAATTTTTGACAAAGATCTCATGGGCTAATTATTTCAGTTTGTAGGTCGATGTTCTAGGTGGAATAACAGTCAAGTTCACTACTTGAAAAATAATTGGTTATCTAAAAGGGTCTCATGTGAATGGGATATTATGTTTCACATGTCTTAATTATATAATTCTCACCTCCCTCCATTTTTTTCTTACAACACCATGATTTGATCAAACATTCAGTCCACTATCATACTCAGTCAGTTCTTTACCCACTTTTACTTATAGTCATGCTGAATCACATGTATGGAGCCTATATAACATGTTCATAGAGGTGTGATGAAAGATAAAATTTATTGGTATATGTTTTATCAACATTAATTAATTATTTTACCATTAAAATGGTTATAATAATAATATAGTAGTCATATACAACACTTTCACACAACCTTCTACCATTCACATACACCAACATGTGTCTTCAAGGAACCAATCATGTTGGAAAGGAGTGTCTGAGCTGAGCAACGCTTTGATAGTGAGAAATTTATATTTTTAAATTTTATAAAATGTCTAAGCCTCATTTAAATACACAAACCATGCATATTGATTGAAGGTTCATCCACTACCTACACACTAGAATGCCCACATGCAAGTGGCCCTAGTAAAGGGTTCGAGGTGTCATATGGAGTGTTGAAGCATGTAGTGGAACTCATCATAAAGTCATAATATGTATAAAATATCATAAAATACATTTTATGTAATGCTATATTTCTATACAAGATGGAAGTTCATTCCTGAAGGCAATGACTAATGTATTTAGGGACCTTTTCCCTAAAAGGCAAAAATAGAGCTCCTCACCATTTGGTTGATAGCATAAAATAGGGTTACAAAGACTTTTGATGAATATAAATGACTATTTATTTTATTATCCATAGATTAAAATAAATATAAAATTTTTGGAGGTTATATGACTGAGGTAAGATGGTTGTTTGATGGCCTAAATAATCGCCTTTAATCAATAAATTTTGAGTGAAAATTATAGGCCTTGAACTATAAAGGGACTCTTTACCCAAGTGGGTAGTATTAAAATATACCTTCATATTTTTTAGTGTTTTTATGTGTTTTGTAAAAAAAATTATGATATATAAGTTATTCAAATATTTTGATATGTAAATTTTTGGTCCCATATACACCTACAATTGTGCCTAGCTCTAGGGTTATTCACCTACAACCAAAGGTCATCTTCTGCATCATCTATAGCAAGGATTTAAGCATGGAAACTTAAATTTTGGATGATGTGAAATGATTAAAAATGTCTCATGAGATCCCAATATTATTTTAAACCTATTCTAAGAATAATCTTACCTACAAGATCCTATTTATCCCAGCATAGTTGACTATGTTTGACTGTGATAGATAGTGAGCAGGTTTGAGGTTCTAAGTGATGGTATAGGATAGACAAGGTGAAATAATGGGTAAAAAAAAATTTAATATTATCCTAAGAGACTATAATGATGTTTTATACGTTTTACTCGAGCTAAATTATGTAAGAAACCTACATGTGTGGTGTCTTTAAGCCAACATAATCATGAATTTATACATATAGTCTTGAGAGTTCAAGGTATATGAAGGGCATATGAAATTATAGAGTGATGAATGGATTTTAAATACATAAATAATTATTATATATGACTAAATAATCTCTTTAATATTAGAATATTTCATATAATGGACTCACATCAAGTAATATACAATCTACATTCTAAAATCCTACACACAGTGTACCCCCATCATAGTCTGTATTAGATTTTTGAGAAGTTGGGGGGTAAAATGACCTGAAAAAGGGAAAATATTTAATAAAAATAATATTTTATACTTGGATTAACTCTTAAAAAATTAAATTTTTATGATAAAATATGGGAACTACCCTCTATTTTGTCTTAGATAGAGGGCACTCCCTATATGCACAAACTGACAGGTTTTGAAGAAGGGAGGTGATAAGGTGAGATATAATATATTTATAATTTTAAAATAGTTATTTAAAGTTTAATTACATATAAATAAATATGTATAATCATTTACAAGGGTAAAAACATCAACAGGGTATCCCAGATCCTCAAATTGGTAGACATGCTTATTAGGCATGTTTAGGCCTAAAACCCAAATGAGAGGTCATCTTAACTTCCAACTATAAGAGAGATTTATAATAAATTTTTACATGTTTATGAGGTTATATGAAGTTTTTTAAAATTTTATAATGAAAATAAGTCATAAGGAGAGCCATTTTTAGGTTAGGACCAATTCAAGCATGTAAGTAATGGAGAAAAGAGCTTGAGTGGGCAATGTTGGAAGATCATATATTCTTGGAAACTTTGCATGGAGACTCAAGGAGATAAAAAAAGTTAGATAGGGTCCAAAAATATAATTTTTTGGAGTTGAGTTGATATTTTAAATATATATCTTCATGAATAATGGCTAAGAGGGCAAAATAGGTTCAAACTCCCTCAAACCCTTGATAATGACTAGTTTGAGAAGATGGAGAGTTAATACATCCAAATGGAATAGTTTTAAAATAATTATGATTGTAACTTGAATAATAATCTCTAATTATCCTCTCCATCCTTTTTGAATATATAAAATTATATTAATAGACTAAAAAATAGGGTATTTTTAATACTTTTGTGTGTTTTATAGGTTTCAGAAGGATTCTAAAGATGTCAATCACATGGGAGGGAGTCTTGAGACTTAAGGTAACTACCCATGTGTATTTATTTATTGATAAAAACACAAAATTTACTCAACAAGAGATCTCATTTTAGCCACTCAAAATTGGCAAAGTGAGCAAGATAGTGAGAAGTGTGAGAACTTCAAGTGGAAGCCTATTTAAGGTGTACCTGAGAAATCTAAGGCCATGAAGGGTATTGATAAGTGTCATATACTCCATTTTATGTATTTTCATGGGAAAATTAAGCCATTTTTGAATCCAAGTGTGAAAGGTGTGTGAAAGAGGAGTTTCTTTGATTACAGATAATGAGGGCTCACTTTTAGAAGATTATATATTATTAAGAATCCAACCAATACATGGAGAAGCATGTCTAAAACCCTTCCCTCCAAATCTAATCATTATACCTATCCATAGTTTGTTTTTGGAAATTATAGTAGAGATAAATGATGAAGGAATTTTTTTAGACTAGTAGAAGACTCTTCATGTCACATTTCAAGAGTTTCATGACTTGAGGTGCCACTTATTTCTTATAAAATTGCATGATCAATTTCACATTATATTATTATGCATATATAACTCATTTTATCATCTTGAAACTTATCATTGTGACCTTTGGACTTCTATTTTCCCACTTCTATCTCAAGTTTTATAAGAACTAGACATTTTGGCTATTGTAAGGATGTTCCACTTGAGTATGGTTAATCCCTACTCATTTGCATACCATGGATCTATAAAGACTAATAATTTTACCTCTTATATGACTATTCATAGTATTTTAACTTGAATTATTTATCTTTCTTAGTGGTGACTATTTTTTTCTTAACATTATTGTCTCATTCTCTCAATTATTTGCATCTTGAAAGCTTCTTCTTATAGGTCATGTGAAGTGTTCTATGAATTTTCAAGTTTGAGTGAGTTATTCTATTAAAATAGTGTCATTTTATGCCTCTTTTATAGTCCTCCTAGCCTAAAAATTCATCATAAACTCATAATGAAATACTAATGTGTAAAGAATTAGATTAGAGAAGTGTATGCCTAAACTCATTTGTGACATACAACTAGTTGGTAGTTATCAGTTAATTTGATGTGTCATTGCCTTTAGGATTGTTTAATTTAAATTTTCTCTCCCTTTTCCTTGAAATCATAGGTGTAGTAGTGATCTAAAAGTGTTACATCAAGGGAGATAGCCCTATATAGAAATTCATCTCATCCTTAGACTACCCACAGTGTAGAGGTGTTTCAATTGTGCCACTTGGATAAGGAGAGATAAGACATCTATTCAAAAGGTAAAAATCCAAGTGATAATAGTTTTTGGCATGCTTGGTGGGACTCATTATCCAAGAATTTGAAATAATTTGTCTTTTATTTCAACACATCAACCTTTGGAGGCATCTATGCAAGCATCAATGGTGACTTTGAAGTTACATTAGCTAGTTAAGCAACCTAGGTTTTCATTTTGAAGATTGATAGTAACTTTTATTTGTGTTCTTTCTTTAAAATGAAGTTCCATGGTTATTTTTAGTGTTAATTACCATTTTACAGAACTTGATAATATATATCAAGCTTATGTCAATCCATCAAATCCTTTGTATAATTATTATCATCCTTGTCATGATCCTTACCAACTTTAATATGAGCCTAATCAAACTTTTCATGATTTTTATCATTCATATAACCAACCTTCTCAATATCTTTCTCCTCCTAGTCAACCTAGTCACTTTTGAAAATAGTCCATTTCAAATTTCAAGCAAAGTCTCTTGGGATATGAGAGGTACATGATATATCTTGACACACAAAGAGAACATGGTCAAGATGTTCCTATTAATCTCATTAATAATGAGAAAGATGCATTATATATCTTTAAAAAAGAGTGGGCACCTATTTAGAGAGCAAATTGGTAAAGTCTCACAAGTGAGATGGTAGATGTGAGTGGCTTGGTTTCATACTTAGAGGATAAGCTGAGAATTCATGAGGAATAACCTCACAAAATATATCATCCCATATCCACCTCATCAATATTGATATGAGTTATACTTTACCCCTACTCATGAACCCAATCAAACTTATCAAAGTCATCTTTTTCCTAATCAACTAGAAGAGAGAGTTAGAAAGACAAACTTTATTTTTGAATCAAAACTTGAGAGGTAGATTGAGTTAGCCAATAATAATATGAATTATTCCATATTATTCAAAAAAGGAATTGAAATATAATCCCTCATTTCCCTGTCCCATTACATCCTCATCTTAAGAAGAGACTCCTAGATATGAAATCCCAAGTTGCAGACAAGGTGGAGAATCTAAGCCTAAGGAGATCCCAAGTTTTTTGAACACTTAATCTACTCCTCAAATTACATAACTACCTACTTAAGAGACTGCTAATCCTAAAATACTAAGCCATAATAATGTAGTGGAATCATGGGAGAAAAAAGGGGATAAAATCCTATATAAAGAGTGTGAAGTTGAGAAAGAGCTTGATCCTATGCAAGCCCCTCCCACCCTTCCTAAAAAGACCTATTATTTTCCATATCATACCTCAAATACTCCATATCCTCATGATGATTCTTATGAAATTAAAGAGATACTTTTCCAAGATAACCTAGCTAAGAAAATGAAAGAGTTAGATTTGAGAATGAAAATTTTGAGTCAAGGTGTGATGGAAGGTTTAGAGCTAAAAGAATATCTTATACCTAAACACACCGCATATAACCTTCCTCAAGAGAGTGCCAAGATGAATCAGATTTAAATTAAGTTATTTTTCAATGGAAGGAATAAAACCAAGCTATTTTGGTCCAAGGTTTACCTCCTCTTCCTCAAGATCTCTCAAAAGGATCCCCTACAATTCATTCTCAATATGATGTTGAGTTTTATGTTCTACATCCACCAAATAGCTCATCTTGTCCTCACCATATCACCCTTTTCATTGATGTACCTATGATATGGGAACCTAAACAGGAGAATTTGGTTGATAATAATTCAAAACTCTTGCTTAAATAAAATATAGCTCCTTGGCATCATCATTGGGCTAGGTCCCCTGATTATAAAATGCTTAGCGTTGGCAACACTAAGAAGGAGAAAGAAATTGAGGATATTTTAGTCCTTGAGAATAAAATTTAGGTTATAATAGTTGATATATAACTTGATATCCATTAAGAGGTTATAAATGTTGAAGAACAGGTGATTTATTGAGTTGAATCTTTTAATTGTGTTGATATTAAATAATGTCTTCCTTGTGTCAAAGAAGAAGAAATCATCATTGGTTATTCCATCACTATCCAAGATATCATATATGGGAAAGAACAAGTCTCTAATTATCCTTGGGATTAATTTTTTTTAATCATTGGAGTAGGTTATACTCCTCTTCAAGGAGGCTGTGATATAGTAAAAAATGAATAAGGTAATCTTGACACTCAAGTGGGTATGCAAAGAAGAAGAAACATTTCAAATTTGTCATTTTAAGAGGTATATGCATCCTATGATGATATGTTTGAAATAATAAAAATGTGTTATAATCCTTTCAAATATTTGGGAGAAACACATCAGCTTTTGAAGGATAGAACAAGCTTCTATTATCATCCATATTCCAAAGAATAAGAAACCACTCCTCTTGAAGCCATGCCTACCAAGAAGATACAAGTTGATCATGAGATGAAGAGTGGGTAGTAGTATGAGGTATGTGTAAAAATTAAAGAGGAATACATTTACATTAGAGACATATTTAAGGATGATCTACTTGAGAGTAGATCAAGTGACGTGGCAAGGAATAGGTCTGATCTACCAAGAATCCAATCCAAGGAGCAACATGCTTGGAACCATGATTCATATGATGAATAATAAGATTAATGGAACTTTCCCTTTGATCTTAGAAAGGAATTATACTTGATTGATATTTGTGCATAGTTTTTTGTTTTCTATTTTCCCTGTGTGCTTTGAGTACATGTGTGTTTGATTTGCTTTATATGTGTCCTTTATTTTGTGTGGTTGAAGTAATTGGTTGTCTTGTGTTGGTTAAAGCCTTATTATGAAGTGTCATATATTATTTATTTGTTTTAGTTAATTTGAGAGGACTTTTTAAGTGCATGGATAGGATAACGCTACTAATCTTTAGCATAGTAGGCATACCACCTCTATTAGTCACTAATTTTTTGACCAAACTTGACCTTATAGGTCAAATTGGGACCCATATAGGTAAAAAACAAATATTTATTTGGTTTTATGGGTATATTATTATGTCATAGGATGTATTATAAGTATTTTGATGTCATGTAATGTCATATCAACCTTGATCTTAGTCATTTTAATCCTTATGTCCTTTTGAGCCATTTAAAGGTCATAAAAGGAGCATTTAGTGACTTGTACAACCTCTTAAGGAAAATTAAAGGTTTAAAAAGGTGATGTCACACCCCATGTGCCATTATAAGTCTTAATTAACTATTTTAACTAAAAAGTGGTAGGTTCTTTAGAAGAAATAGTAGTTTTATTGGAAAATGGGGAGTTTTCTTGAGGTGTACAAATTATATAGCCTCAAAAACTAAGAAAACCTCCACACACTTTTTATAATTATATATTACTTTTATCTTACACACACTTTTTATAATTATTATTTTGATCAAAACATCCAAAAAACTAATAAAACCACTTCTATCTTTATTCACTAGGCTTAGAAAGCAATAATAGCCTTCAATTTTTTAGATAATACAACCAACAAGAGAGGTTTCAGGAAAAATGATCCTATGGGTGTCATCTAAACTGAGTTAGGTTCCATTTAATGCTTGGTTGTATAAGAATTATTGCATGTGATTTATGAACCATTTTTAAGAAGTTGGCCTATCTAATTTCTTGCCAATCTGTGCACCCTATAGGTTTTGCTTTGGTTTGTGGAAGTCTTTACAAACAAGATATTAAGATTTATTACAAATTATTTATTCCCTATCTTCTCATGATTTTCATGTTTAGTTTCATGTTTGACAAATATATCGTGGGATAATTAGTTTAGTTTGTAGGTTGATGTTCCAAGTGGAATGAGAGTCAAGTTCACTATTTGAAGAATGATCAGTTCTATGAAAGGGTGTCATGTGAATGGAATATGATGTTTAGCATGTCTAAATTCCATAATTATCACCTCAATCCATGTTTAGTCTTACATCACCATACTTTGATAAAACATTCAGTCCATTATCATACTCAATTAACTCTTTACACACTTTTACTTACAATCATGGTGAATCATGTGTATGGATCCTATTTAGCATGTTCAAAGAGGTGTGATGAAGGATATAAAGCCTTGGTATTTATTTTATCAAAATTAATTAATTAATTGAGCATTCAAATGGTTTAAATAATAATGTAGTAGTCATATACAACACTTTCACACAACCTTCTGCCATTAACATACACCTCTAGGTGTCTTCATGGAACTAATCATGTTTGAAAGGACTATCTAAGTTGCATAAGGCTTTGATATTTATAATATTCTATATGTAACTTTTGGAAAAGATTAAAAAATCATTGAAACCCACAAACCATGTATATTTCTTGAAGGTTCATCCACTACCTACATAGTAGTATGCCCACCTATAGGTGGCCCTAATAGAGGGCTAAGGTGTCATATGGAGTGTTAAAAAATGTATTAGAACTCATCATAAAGTCCTAACATACATGTTCAGAATGATATATTGATAGACAAGGTTTAAGGTCACTCCTAAAGGCAATGATTGTGTATTTAGTGACCTTTTCCCTAAAAGACAAAAATAGAGCACATCACCATTTGGTTGATAGCATACAATAGGGTTACGAGGAATTTTGATGAATCTAAGTGACTATGTATTATAGTATCCACATAGGATAAGGAATTTGTAAATTTTGGAGGGTAGATGACTAAGGGAAGATGGTTGATAAAAGGCCTAAAGATGCACCTTTAATCACTAAATTTAGGTAGTGAAACCTACATGCCTTGAGCTATAAAGGGACTCTTCACCCAAGTTAGTAGTATTAGACTATAAATTCATGTTTTAATGGTTTTATATGGTTGGTAAAAACATTTATGATCTACATGTTATTTAAATAGTTTGATATGTAAATTTTTGGTCCCATATACACCTACAGGTGTGCCTAGATCTAAAGTTATTCACCTATAGCCAAAGGTCATCTTTTGCATCATCTATAGCAAGGGTTTAAGAATGGGAACCTAAATTTTGTCTGATGGGAGATGATTTAAAATGGCTCATGATATCCCAAGATGATTTTAAATCTATTCCAAGAAGAATCTTACCTATAGAAACCTATTTGTCCCAACACAATTGAGTATGTTTGATTGTGACATATAGTGAGCAAGTTTGAGGTTATGAGTGATGGTATAGGATATTAAAGGTGAAAAAATGAGTTAAAACAAGTATAATATGATCATAATATACTATAACTACTTCTTAGACATTGTCATCAATCTAAATAATGCAAGCAATCTATAGGTATGGTGTCTTGAAGACAACATAGTCAGGAATTTGTGCATATAGTCTTGATATTTCAAGGTATATGAAGCGATAAATTAAATTTTAGAGTGATGAATTGATTATAAATAAATCCATTATTATCAAATAAAATTAAATAGGCTCTTTCATATGAAAATAGTACATATGATAGACTCACATCAAGCAATGTACAATCTATATTACAAAATCCTACACACAGTCTACCTCCATCATAGAAGATGGGGGGTAAAATGACCTAAAAAATGGAAAATATTTGGTATATAGAATATTTATTACATTTAGTAACTCCTAAAATGTTATTTTTTTAATGATAAAATAGGGGAAGTGACCTTTGTTTTATCTCAGATAGAGGGCACTCCCTTTATGCACAAACTGACAGGTTCTAAAGAAAGGAGGTGATAAGGTGAGCTAGAAGATGTTTGGAATTTTAAAATATGTGTTTAAATATTAAGTACATATAAAAAAATAGGTATAATCATTCATATGGGTTGAAATCTCAATAATGTATCACATACCCTCAAAGTTGTAAATAGGCTTATTACGCTTGGTTAGGCCTAAAGGTTATATGAGAAGTCATTTTCACTTCCAACTATATAAAAGCATTATAATACATTTTGAAATTTTCATGAAGTTATTAAAAGTGTGTCCAATAATTTGGAATGCAAATAAGTCACAAGGAGAGCCATTTTTGGCTTACGACCAATTCAAGTTTACAAGGAATGGAGAAAAAAGCTCAAGTGGGCAAAGTTGGAAGCTCATATCTTCTTGGACACTTTGCATGGAGACTCAAGGAGTTAAGAAAAGTTATATATGGTCATAAAATATAATTTTTTGGATTTTAATTGAGATTTGAATGTTAGATCTTCATGAATAATGGCTAAGAGGGCAAAATAGGCTCAAACTCACCAAAACCCTTATTAGTGACTAGTTTGAGAAGATGGAGTAGTTATTACATCCAAATGGAATAGTTTTCCTAGAATTATTATTTTAAATTGTATAAGACTCTCTCAAAATCCTCACCATCCTTTTGGATTTTATAGAATTGTATCAATGGAGTACAAAATAGTGTATTTTTGATAATTTTGTGTGTTTTTTAGGTGTTAAGAGGAGATTAAAAATCCCAATCACATTAGAGGGAATATTGAGACTTAATATAACTATCCATGTACATTTAATTTCATATTAAAAAATCATAAGTGCCTTAACAAGAGCTCTCATCTTAGCTAGTCAAAACTGGCAAAGTGAGCAAGATAGTGAGAAGAGTGAGAACTTCAAGTAGAAGCCTATTTAAGGTGTACCTAAGTAATATAAGGACATTTAGGATATTTAAAAGTTTCATCTAGTCCCTTTTATATATCTTCATGGGAAAACAAAGCCATTTTGCAATCCAAGTGTTTAAGGTGTGTGAAAGAGGAGTTTTTTTTACTATAGGCAATAAGGCCTCACTTCTAGAAGATTTCAGATGATTAAGAATGTAGAAAATACATGGGGAAGAATTTATACAACCCTTACCTATTATTAAAATTATTATACCTATCCCTATTCAGTGTTGGGACGTTCCAATATATCTAAATGATGAAGGTAGTTTCCTAGACTAATAGAAGAGACTTCATGCCATATTTTTAAGAGTTTCATGACTTGAAGTGCCACTTGTTTATTCTAAATTTGCATGATAAATTTCACATTATATTTTCATGCACATATAACTCATTTTTTATCTTGAAACTTTTCCTTGTGACCTTTGGACTTCTTTTTCCCCACTTCTCTCTCAAGTCATATTAAGAACTAGCCATTTTGGCTATTGTAAGGATGTTCCACCTAAGTATGGAAAATACTTATTAATTTTCATAACATGGATCAATAAAGACTACTAATTTTACCTCTTACATTAATATTCATAGTATGTTCACTTTAATTATTGATCTTACTTAGTGATCACTATTGTTTCCTTAGCATTGTTGTCTCATTCTCTCACCTATTTATAGATTGAAATCTTCTTCTTGTAGGTCATGTGAAGTGTTAAATGAAGTGTCAAGATTGAGAGATTTAGTATATTCAAATAGTTCCATCCTATGCCTATTATCTATTATTCCTAGCCTAAACATTTATTACAACCTCATAATGAAATACTGATGTGAGAAGATTTAGATTAGAGAAGTGTATGCCTAGTTAGTCTCTTGGTCTCATGTGTGGCATGAAATTGGTTGGTATTTATCAATTAATTTGATGTATTATTACCTTTAGGATAGTTTAATTTAAATTTTATCTCTATTTTCCTTACAATCATAGGTGTATTAGTGATCTAAGTGTGGTACATCGAGGGAGCTATCCCTATCTAGAGATTCACCTAAATCTTAGGCTACCCACAACCTAGAGGTGTTTCATTTGTGCCATTTCAATAAGGATATCTAAAAAATATCCTCAAAGGGTTAAAATCCAAGTGACAATATATTCTTAGATAAATAATCAAGTAACAAATCCCTTTGCTTAGTTATTTGAGTTGGCTCATACAATGTGATGTTAGCCTTAATCATTTTCATGTCATCAAAAATATTTTACCCACCTCTAGTAGAAGTATTAGATGAATTAAAATTAGGATTATAATTAATTCCCTTTGAAGGCTCATAATTGTTGTTATCTATAGGATTGTGAGGAGTGTCAAAATTATTTAGTAGAGTTTAATTAGTCAAAGGCTACTTATACTGCCTATTTCATAGAGGATAGGTTTATTTCAAGTACTTATGAAATGCATGCACTTATTTAGGAGTATCTCCAGGATCATTTTCCTCTTAGAGTATGAATTAAAATGTTTCCACCATTAAATTTCTATCTATAGACTTAGATGACCTTGATGATCTAGATGTACCTATATAATTATCTCTATTAGGCACACCTTTAAATGTATTTAATTCATCTTGAAACAATTCAAAATTATTATAGAATTCAATGTAGTCCAACTCACCATGCTTTTAAGTATGGTGAACCCTTCAGTATTCAGTTATAGAAACATCAAAAATATTAATCTCAAGACTATTCTTACTTGGTGATGAATCATTATTGTTATTGTTACCATCATTACCATTATGAAACTACTTATTAGGCCTATCAAACCTTTAATAAACATAATTTCTATTATATCTCTCCCCAATATTGCCTAATCACTATTGTAAATAGAAGAAGTCATTGCTCAACTTTTGAACCATTTTAAATATGGATTCATTCTTATTCTTTGGTGTATCTAAGTTGTGAAATTGATTACTATTACTAGTTATTGGCACCAAAGTTATTTGTTCCTGTGGATGAAATCCATTTGTAGTATTATTGTTTAATAATCCCAATTTTTTGTCAAGATGAACATGGCTTAAGGGCAATTGGTTTAAGATTGGTATCTGATTTAGGGTAGACACATTCTAATTGGCATTAGAAATGACATTTAGTGCAGAAATATTGGGATTAACATTGAATGGCATATGAAAGGTGACCTTGAGGCTATATTTGATCATTTATTGTTATAACATTAGCATAGGCCAAGGGGAATGCTTTTATGACTCAAATAGATCTTTTAAGAAACATATAAGTCATGGGATCCAAAGCATCATTGTGGATTTCTAAATCCAATGCTTCATCAGGCCTATAAGGAGTAATGGTTCTACTAAACATCTTCTAGAATCTAGTGTCAAAGGCTTTAATGGTCTCACTAGAATCTCCTTAAATTATGGTGAATTTTTTATTAATAATGAGAGGACTAATGATTTTATGAAATTGATCAATTAAAGATCCTATTAAAATCAATCTAGCTAGTGATATAATTCTCTAGAAGATTGAGAAACCACTCATATGAAACATCTTTGAAATTAAATGGAAAAAATATACATGATACATCTTCATAAACTACATTTAAAAACCTCAAGTGAATTTTTAAATATTTAATATGTTCTTCAGGTATGACAACACCATTAGGACTAAAATATGGAAAATATTTCTTAGAATTTTTGGGTAAGTCATGTACCTGACTAGACACATGGATGGAAGATCCATCTAACCAAGCCATACCTTGACAAAGATTGAATATAAGAACACTTTGAATAGGTGAAGTAGGCTAAGATTTATAAACCCTTCACTTACCTTTGTTTTCTCTTACTTTCTTATGATCTTCTATTGAAAAGAAAGGTAATCTTGATTCTAATTATGACGTAGTCCTTATCCTTGGTAGTTACAGCTTGTAAACATTGATTCATATTAAAAATATCAATTATAAACCTTATATTTGAAAATATGAATGATATTTAACCCAATTCCTTCAAATAAGAATCCAATTCTTAATTATGAGTAGATTTACACATTTAAGATTTCTAAGTTAAGCAATTACATAAATTTGTATAAATCTCTTCAAAGGACAGCCATATTTGATTGAATAAGATCAAATATATAGCTAAACTTGAGAATATCAATGATATTTACATATCTAAGTTCAAATAAACCTAAATTTTTAAAGAATCAATCAATCTTTACAAAAAATTTCCATCACTAATTTCGTACGACAAAGATTCATGAAACTCAAGCTACCTTTGCAAATATTTACCATGAATCTTCAAAGAATACGTATCTTTAATTATATGCACTTAAATATTTGTCTAAAACCATGAATATCAGTGATATTTACATAGTTGAGCTAAGAATAACACAAATATGAAAAAAAATCACTTGTCTTTGAACAAAATTCACTAAAATTGGCAAAGATACTAAAAATTTTCAAAGATTTAACTAAGGCCCTCCTTCTAGCACCAAAAAAAAAATCCATATTGATGCATGTAAGTGTATCATAAGTTATAAGTGTTTAATAAACTCTAATAATTTATGAATTCATATAATCCAATGCATGTGTTTTAGTTTATGATAATATTGTTATCTTTGGTGGAATAATGGTAGAACAAGTCAACCATTCCACAAAATTTATAATGTTTGGTTATTGGGAGACACTATGGCCTAATATTTAATCTTTATGAAAATGAAAGCAATCCTGACTAAATAAATTAAATTATGCTCAAATAACTAAATATAAGATCTAAGATAAAGTGAATGTATAAAATGAAACTAACATAAAGTGAATTGGTCATAAAATAAGCAAAATTAAGGGTAGGGTAGAGAAGGAATGTATTGAGATTTTTGATCTTCATTCTAGACATAATGACAAAGTACAAATATCATCCAAACATATACTTGAAACTAATGTATAACATGAAACAATTTTATCTCAAATCACATGACAAATCAGGAAAACATCTAAGGAAACTAGAAGAATGCAAATAAGAACCAAATCCAATTTAAATTTTTACCCTTGTAAGCATATAATAAAACCACATCTAAAAAAAGATCAAAGAAAACAAAATTAACATTAGAACTTTTAGTCAATCTAGAATTAACACAAACAAACAACTCTACATTTGAAAAGTGCACATCCAAAATTTATAAGAATCATTCAAATCTAAAATTTAGACTAGACAAGTGAGAGAGAAGCCATAATGATAATTCACACAAACAAATGAGACAATATTTTGAAAATTCTTTGCTTTTATTAATTGCTACAAAATTATCACAAAGTTTTCTTGCTCAAAACTCCCTCACCTTTTACAATTGATAGTACCCCTTATATATAAGATTAAGGAGGTATGTCAGTTAGTTATGTCAAATTACAATTGTATAGTTATTATTTACAACCTTCTAGAGAAAGACATTTTCTAAAGAACTAACATATAATCAATGTGCTTTACAAAGCTACACATGATTTTATAAAATAATATTCATTTTAAAAATATTTACATGGTTAGTTATAATAAATATATGATTTAATCAATGAATTATAGTTTGAGGCCTTCCTACTACTACAGTCCCCTATTTATTTTGTAAAATATTCATTAATTTTTTATGTTGATCATCAATTAACTCTAGATTGATAATAGGCTCAATGAAGAGTTCATCTTCCTTATCCACCAGGCCTCTAAGATATTTCTCATATATTTCCAATGCTTCCTTTATGCTCCTAGCCTCTACAATCTTTTCTTCTATTATTAAAATCATATCCATGATCCTACCATTATCTACTCTAGTCTTTCCTTGGCTCTTATTTCTTACTTATTTCATGAGTTGAGAAGCCCTAAGATTGAATTCTTCATCATTAATTACATCCATATGGCTAAGTGAAGTTGGTTCTATGATCATGCTCCCAATTATATGATCTATCTTACTTTCCAGCTATTTTTTATCCTTAAAAAGACTTTATAAGCCCTTAGATAACTTTATCAAACTCTTTATTACATATACTAATAACCTAATGGCTATATTTAAATGGGAAAATTGATTGTTTTGAAATCAAAAATTTTATCCTCTATCAGATGTTGATCAAATCCTTTACTTTATTAATTAAATTTTGCCATTGGTGAACTAGGCTTAAGGACACTATACTGGCTCACCACACTCTATCTAGACTTTATTGACTTCAAAGAATTAAACATTTCAAATAAAGTTTCTCCAAACATTTTGATCATTACTTTTAGAACTAACAATATACCTAGTTCTTCCAAGTTGTTCTTTGATATTGAATACCTTTGAGGATAACTTGCAATTGTTCAGTTTGAGCTTGGGATAACTCTAAGGGGTCCTCTTCAAATATAGTAACTTTTATAGGATTATGTCCTCCTACAAAAGTTAGATTGGTCAATGGCTCCACTTTCTAGTATGTCATGTCTTCACCACATACCATGACCTTCTTCTCTGTTACTCTTGATAGTCTAGCAGTATTTGGATCAAATTTGACTCCCACTTTGGATTGAGTTGCCTAAAGAGATGGGGTCTCTACTTGTGCTTCACATTATTATCCTATAATATCCAATCTTCTCTCATATTTCTCTTGTAAATCCATAATAAATGACTTGAGATCTTAATTCATAAGGATGTTGATGGATTGCATCATATCCCAAAGATGATGTCTAGTAGGGAATTTCTATAGTTTGGGTCCATAAATGAATCACTATGGAATAGTTGGACCATATATCAAGTTTTGTTCACTAAATAGATTAATTTCACCCATAAGAGTGAAAGTCACTTTGGGTTTCTTTGCTCTAATAACAATATCCAAATCAACTTTCCTTTTGGGGGTGTAAAAAGGACTAAGTACAAAACTTCCTTTATTTTTGATTCTTTGGTCTCTTCAAATTGGGATTCTTCATCATCAAATTCATGTGCAATGAATATGTTTTACAATGCATCCTCTATAGACTCATTAGGGTCAATGGATACCATGAAAACTTACTCTAACAATGATCCTTATTATTCTCCATATGTTAAAGAGGAAGCAATCTCATCTACTATTTTCTCCTTTCACCTATGCTCAATATGGACTTTAGGTTTGGGATCTACTTGTGATTGAGCTAATGGAGGTATAATAGATGTAACACCTAGATAATGATATTGTTTGGGCCCCAACTACATATGCCATCCATTTTTTGGTTTCTTTCTAACCTTTATTTAGGCCTCAAGTTATGATCTTTTAATCTCCTTGTGACCTCACATTAATATGATGCCTTGGTGTAAATGGAGTCATATGCACCAGGCTCATGATCATATACTACATTTTGCATTCCTTTATTTTTCAATTATTCTTTCACCTTCCCATGAGGATACCATTGCTTGAGCTCATCAATCTATAAGTTAAAAGATGTTATGTGTTTTGATGTAGATTAAATGTTTTCACATTATTTTAATATGGTCTTTCTGATTGTTATGGGGAATTTATGGAGGAACCCTTTTCACTTGGTCCTATAAAGACCATTAATACCATGAAATGGATAATATGCCACTTTTTAATCTACTATCTTGTCACGGATGTGAATGGGTAGCCTTAGAGGAGAAATTTAGGTTCCTTAAATTCTAATAATTGTATAATCTGGATATAGCCATATATCACCTTTAGCTTCAATAGACTTTCTGATCAAGGGGCTGATTCTTGGCACTAAAATGTTGGTTAAAACTTCACTTAAGGATGGATAAATGTAATCACATATGAATTGGATGTGATATTTATATTTTAATATGTATAATTTAGAGTAGTATTGGGAGACTATTCAAGTCTCAATTGGTGACCATTACTTATAGTTTGGAATTTTTGTAGTAACACAAAGAGAATCCAAGATGTATGACATCATAAAAAATTGGGTTTTATTTTTGTTCCTGATTGCAAAAAATCACCTACTTAATGATATTTTTATTATCTCACCTAGAGGAGGGGTGATCTAATTTTTAGCCATAAAAGAGACAATTAACACCTAGACATGATCAACATAGCTTGTGGTGGCATTTCCACATAGTTTGATTAATATTGTCATGATAATCCTTATCCCAAGTCTAAATTAGCTAATTGGGGTGTTCTTATTGAATTATAAAAAGAGTTGGTTTCTAAAATATAGCCACATGGCCAGGGTATCTTTCAAATCATGCTCCTTGGCCTAGGAATTGAATGAGGCAAGGTCTATTTGGGGTCTTGGAAATTTTTAGTAGGATTCAAATGCCATGGTAGAAATATATGCAACTTTCCTAAGATTGTGCTCATTTATTAACATGTCCTTATAGATTTTACTATCTTTAAAAATAGGATCCAAAATGTCAATACAATAGAGTAACTAGGATTTTATGCCACATAATGAAGGTTAGTCATATAAATTGCAATAATATCCTCATGTAGTCTCTTAGCTAAGATAATTTTTTATTCTTCTTATGTGATGGCAAGTTGATTTTAAATGGTTCAAAATAGCTTCAACTAGTTTGTTGCTTTGGTGTTTAGAGATGAAACATCAAACTCAATGTCTTTGAAAACCCTTCCCTTAGCATCTATGGTTAAGTATAATTTGACATCTTCCTTAACAATAGCCTTCTAAGCTATCATTGCTATAAATTTTATTAAATTTCTCACAAGTGGACTAAAATTAAACTCTAGATCAAATTATCTTTGGAAAAATGATAAAGTAATTCTTCTTGGCTTGATTACAATGAAAATAGGATCAATTAGGGATTTTTTATATGCTAGGGATTTTTTTAAAGTTTGAGAAAGTTTGCACAGACATTTAATGATGACAAGTTATCTAAACTATGTGAGTTTTATGACTTAGATTTCTTTTAGATCTTAGATTTATACCTTTTCATTTTTAGGCCCATAAGATATTTTAATCTAACATGTATGCTAATGTGGCACAACTATGTGACCACTTATATATTTTTTTGAAATGTGACTATTGTCCCTTAAGATATATGTTAACACCTCATTGGGCTTAGGCCCATTGAAAAGTCTCCCTTACATCAAACCATTGATCTAGATCCAAGGTTAAATGCCATTGGTCAATATCTATTTGATTTATTGTGGCTATGACACTTGTCACTACTACATTTTATCTAGGATCTTCGAAAATTTAGATATATTTTGTACCATTAGATCTTGGTTCTACAAATTAACATGCATCATTAATCTCAATTCTATGTGTTTAATATTTTTCTCTATATAGCATTGATTTTTTGACATAGTATCTACAATGGTGACACTTATCACCTTCTCACTCTTTCTATGGATTCTTTGATGTTTTGACTTAATGCTCACCATTGATTAGAATGTGTACACTCAGTTGTTCATCATTGATCTCCAAGATAGTTTTCAAGTTTTAACTATCCATTATGGGCATGACACTTATTATCTCTATGCTTGCTCATAGGGGTTATTGACATTTTTAACTTTATACACATAATTATATATACTTTTCATGGATCGATATGCAACATTAGATCTTGATCTATGGAGTTAGACATGATTGGTTATTTTGTTTACTTGGAAGATATTTGACTTATGGACACCTCTCTCACTATAGGATCATCTTTTCCCAATCAAATACACTTTGTCAATCTATATGATTAACTTGTTGACTTTGTAAAATTCCCCATGAACCATATACCATTTTCTTGATTTTCAAGATCTCATCACTTTTCATCCTTCCATTGGTCCCTTTTGTTCCTATAGAAAAAATAAACTATGGCTCAAAGAATGTATAGGATTTAGGGTAATTTTTTTAACCTAAGGTTTTATTCACATTAATAAACATGATTGAGAACCTTAGGGTAATATTTTAGGCTAAGTATTAAACATAATAAAAGGGACCTTTCATTTGATTAGTTCATGCAGATAATAAAAGAATTAAGGGGAATCAGGACACAAAAGAAAACTTCATAAAGTTTTTAGCCTAATGTCTTGGTTATGTTGAAAAATATGTCTAAGACCTTAAGATAAAAATTAATATATATCTTTTAGTACATATAAAGTGTTCCCATGCATTTTTAAATAAAATAAACCTGTGTAAATTTGAATTCAACTTAAAAGACTTAGGCTAAAAATAACTAGACTACAGGGTTTTAAATGCTCAAACACGAATCCAATTAAACTATTAAAGACCAATGATTAATTAAAGGGTCAATTTATCATAAAATCCCAAAACCTTGAATAGTTTTCACACACTTGAGACTCTTTTAAACATATAACCTAGAAACACCAAAAAATAATCATTAGCAACATTAGGAAAAATAAAACAAGGATTAAATGGAGATATGTTAAAAAAACCACTGGTGTGGATGATATTCAAATAAATAACTCATATCAAATGTAATTTTAAATTAAAATCACAAATTTTTAAAATTTTGAAACAAGGGTACCCATTTTTTTAGAAATGGGGGTATGTTGACCTCAACATTATACAAGGCAAAATAAGCAGGTTTAAGCTTGTTTTTGAGGGTATAGGTAGTGGAATGATTCAAAAAAAACATTTATCAATGAATATGTGGAATTAGTAGATGACTAATTAACATTAAAATTCTTATATATGTCTCTGAATTTGTTATATAGCCCCTGCAAGTTGGCCAATAGCTCAACAGGTTAGTGAACTTTGTTTTGGAAGCCCAAAATTAATGGTGAAGGCCTATGAATGAAATAAATAACTTAAATATCAAGTATTGAGTTGTGTAATGGTTATAAATGTCTCATTAGGTTATATTTAAGCATTAAACTTTAAAATTTCATGGAAAACATCTCAAACTACCCCTCAATCACATAAAAACATATAGGCTTGCTAAAGGCCATTTCAAGGTTTGCCCATTTAGACAATGTTTCAAAAATTTTAATTTAGAATGGAGGATGGTATTTGTATAGGTAAATTTAATCAAACACTTTTGGCAAGTTTCTCATGTTTGGGTTTCCATGAATGTAATATAAAATGAATGTGATCTTAATTAGAGAGAGAAATGATAGAAAAGAGATATTTCCACTTGGAGTTGGATCATGAAATTTGTTATGAAGTTTTAAGGGGATAGAAATTACTTAAAAATGTGCCCATTTTTCCAAGTTGATCCATACATTATTCTAGACAAGGAACTTTACCAATTTTTAGGGCTACAAGGAATGAGTTAAAAATCAAGAAAATAGATTAAAAAAATAGCTTATTTTGGAGGGTATAATGGATCCAATATCATTTTTTAGGTATAAACTGATGATGAGAAGACACACATGGAGGAATTTTTCCTATTTTAATGTAAAACCCAATTTTCTCTCTTCTATGCCTCTTTGCTCATGAAGGAGTCAAGTGACCAAAGCACTAACTTGATGCATAAAATCTTTTCAAAAGACTTTATTAATGTTAATAATTCATTCCTATGCCTAATAAAGTATGAAAAATTCAATTTTAGTTTCAAAGTTCTTTCAAGGGTGTTACGAACCTGTCTTACCCCTTCTTTTTATTTTATTAGTGTAATAGTTGTTATGGATGCATATGCTTTGTAAGTCATCCTGTGAGCATTTTATTTTATATTAAATTCATGAGAAGTATTCATTGCTTAGATTACTCTTATTATATAAGTAAGCATTGTATCCAATGAAGGCATCCATGAATTTATTGTATTGAGCTTGCTCAAAGGAGGTTTCCCTCTCGAAGTGGCCTGTGATCAATATAATCCCTTTGGTGTTTCTGATAAACATATAAATTGATTATTTCATACATTTTTATTAAATTAATTATCTATTTCAAACATTATCATTAATTTTATATAAGAGGATCCTCTCATCTAGTATTATATCACTTTCTGGGCCAATTTTTTTCTTCCTTCAAAAAGTCTTAACTCTATTTTACTATTTTATTATTTTCAATAATTTTAAAGAAAATATTAACTCTATTATATGGAATAATTTATTTAAATAATTTTTTGTATCATAATAAATTATTTTTGATTAAGGTAAAAACTTGAACACATAACTGTGAGAAGTGCTTGGGTGAAATCCCTAAAACTCATTATGAGGAGTACTATATGAACCCCAAAGTAGCTAGCCCATTGAGAGGACCTACCAATGAAATGAGTAATGGCTCCTTTCTAATTGAGTAATTCCCATCCATGAGGAAAACCAAGATCTATTGCTTAGAGGTAAATATGTGGCTAAAAAAAGTCTAGAGAGTGGTATTCACTTAGAGGGCATTGGTGGCTAGAGTGATATATTTAAATCCTTAGGAAACCATTTACACTTGGGGCCCATTTATATTAGTTTCAAAACATTTATAGTAGACTAAAAAAAGTCAATCAATAAAGTATTCGTATACTGTCAAAGGAATTGTAGCTAGATATTTGATAAAAACCAAAAACTGGGAAATCTCCATTCTATCAATTTCAAAAAACTATTCATGACTATCAAAATAATCTTAGAGGACTTACAGATAGAAAATAAAATATATATCTATAGATTTTTTTGGTTTTTTGTTTTTGCACCCATTGAAAAAAATGTTTTTTCTAGTCATGGTAGTAACCCAAATAGGAGAAAAAAACATGGAGGATGAAATTTCCACCCTCAAGATCCATGTCAAACATCTTGATGAAAAAATCCTTGGCCTTAGCCTTCAACATACCACCATGCACAATAGATAGGATCTAGACTCCTCTTCAGACACTAGGTTTTCTTCTTCTAGCAATTTTTGTGGGCTAAAGCTTAATTTTATTTGATTCAATGGTCAAATTCCAACTAGATGGATCTATCAGGTAGAATAATATTTTACTCTGCATAATGCTTTTGATGCCAACAAGGTCCCACTTGCATCCTTTCACTTGGAACATGATGCCCTTCAATTGTATCGTTGGTATAACAAATTTCATGACAACCCCATATGGACTAATTTCTCCACCCTCATTTTTCAATAGTTTGACCCTAGTGGTTTTGATGACTTCATTGGAGCACTCACTAAACTTTTCCAAATAGTAACCATGAGGGAATATCAAATAGAATTTGAAAAACTAGCCAATCACATAGTGGGATTGTCTGATGAATTCTTCTTGATTTGTTTTATTAGTGGATTGAAAGATGTAATTCGATTAGAGGTCAAAATGTTCCAACCCAACATAGTGATGAAAGACCTATGGTTGGCTACATTGGCAGAGGATAAGATTATACCTTAGTAATTATTCAAATCCAAATTTTCTCCATTTACAAATACAACTCCATAATGATCTCAAACAACACCATCCCTTAAAATCACTCATGTCAAGAATTTGACTGACGCAGAGATGTGAGCCCATAAAAAAGGACTATGTTATAATTGTGATGAAAAATTAACTTGAGGAAATTTATTTGTAGAGAAAAGGTTTTACCTATTGGATGTAGATTCTCTACTTGAAACTAAAGTTTTTTAAGATGCTTAATATATAGCAAATGATATGGAAGAAGATTCACCAATTGTGGAACCTGCTTCTTAAGAATACGAACTAGAGATATCTATCCATGCCTTAGTAGGAGTCACTACCCTAAAAAATATGTGGGTTAGGGGTTACTTCAATAAGCTCCCTCTCACAATACTCATTTATTCAGGTATCACTCATAACTTCATTGACCCATAGATCTCCAAATTGGCTAATTGTTTTATCCATCCTTGCTCCAACTCTGAAGTACAAAGGGATGTGATGTGGGTACATTACCTTATAAAAGGATGTGTTATAATGTGCACATCTCTATTGGATATTATAACTTGCACTTAGACATGTTTTAATTTCCCTTAGGTGTATGTGATGTTGTTTTAGGAACCTAATGGATATGCACACTTAGACCCATATTATGGGATTTTGCTAAACTTTAGATGTAATTTTTAGATAATGGACAAAAACACACATTAAAAGGCTTATAAATAGGGTCACTCAACATCTTAAGTTTAAATCACATGGAAAATATTCTTAAGAATAATTCACATGGCATCATTACCTCACTCCATTCCATTTAAATGCAACCATCAATGGTTTCCATCACTCCTAATCTATAAACCATTCTATAGAGGTATATATGTGTCTTTACAAAACTAGTGGGATCACCACCTTCACGGCTAGAGGACCATCATATTTATTTCCTTCCTAGAAGTGTTTCTCCCAAAATTATACCTTATTTTAACCCATTTTATCAAATTATCAAGATCAAAATGCTCATTTGAAAATTTCTAAAGCAAGGCATTATTCATCTTAGTACCAGCCCATATTCTTCCCTAGTTCTCCTTGTTTGGAAAAAATATGGGTCATGGCACCTCTGCATTGATTTCCATGCACTTAATCACATAATAATTAATGATAAGTTTATAATACCTATTATTTATGATATTCTTGATGAGTTTCATGGCACTCATTGTTTTTCCAAGTTTGATATATGTTATGGATATCACCAAATCTAGCTTCATGAGGATGATATCTGTAAGATAAATTTTCATACGAATGATGTCCACTATGAGTTTTTTGTCATGCCCTTTGGCCTCACTAATGCTCCTTTAACATTATAGTCATTTATGAATAAAATATTCTATCCCTACTTGCAAAAATTCATTTTGGTCTTCATCAATGATATCCTCATCTATAGTAAAACATGGTTTTAGCATCTCCAACATCTAGAGCTCACACTACAACTTCTATTTGAACATCATCTTTGTGAAAAATAGTCAAAATGTTTTTTGGGATTATATGAAGTGGATTATCTTGGGCATATTTTTTTAGCCCAAGGAGTTTAGGTAGATCCTGAAAAAATAGTTTCCATGACAAATTGGCCTCATCCTTAGACACTCAAGAGCCTCCATGGTTTTTGGGAGCTAACTGAATACTATCATAAGTTTGGCAAGGATTATAGGAATATTTAAACACAATTTAAAGATATATTTAAAAATGATGCTCTTACATGGACACAAGCTACTGAGTATGCATTTGAATCATTGAAATAAGCTATGTACTACACCTAATCTAGTTATGCCATATTTTGCCAAGACCTTCACTATCAAGAGTGATGCTTAGATTAATGGACTTGGTGTTGTTATCATTTAATAAAAATTCCCCATTGCATTCAATAGAAAATCCCTTTCTAGCAATAATTTATTACTATCTACTTATGAGAAGGAAATGATGGCCATTTTGCATGTAGTATAAAAGTGGTAGCCATACCTATTGGGGAATAATTTTTGCATCAAAATTGATCAGTAGAGTCTAAAATATTTATTGTAACAATGGGTATCTACCCCATCACAACAAAAATGGGTCAATAAACTCATGGTTTATGACTATGAGATCACTTATAAGAAGGGTAAGGACAATATTGTGGATGATGCTCTGTCTCACACATTTATGGACCAAGCTTCTCTTTTAAAAAATTTCATGCCTATTTCAAATTGGTTGGATTTTTTATAGTAAGAGTATGTCAATGAATCCTCAATAACTCAAATCATTCAATAGTTAGTCAATAACCTCTCTATTATACTACATTATTCATGGGATGGTGGTTATCTACAATATAAGGGTCATATAATGCTTCCCTAGAGCACAGATCTTTAGTAGGATATATTATATAAAATCCATGCCTTTCCATCTATAGGGAACTTAGGGTTTCTAAAAAATTATGAGTGGGCATGATGAAACTTATTTTGGAAGGGAATGAAAAAGTTAATTCAATAGATGGTGGTTGAATGTGATACCTACCAATTTAACAAAGGTGAAACAACACTCATCCCTAGGTTAATCAAACCCTTTCCCATCCCTACTAAGATTTGGACCTATATTTATATGGATTTCATTAAGGGTCTCCCTAAATATAGATGGAAAATAGTGATATTTTTTTGGTTGATTTCCTCTCCAAATATAGTCATTTTTGTGCCCTCAACCACCCCTATATGCCTCCATAGTTGTACAAATTTTCTTAGACCATATTTTCAATCTTCATGGCATTCCTTCACCAATTATCTTAGATCATTATGAAATTTTAGCAACTATTTTTGGATATAACTATTCATTGCACATACACCGAACTGAAGATGAGTTCTACGTATCATCCCAAAATAGATGAACAAACTAAAATTATCAACAAATGTTTGGACACTTTACTTCATTGCTTCACCTCAAAACAAAAACATCAGTGGGAAAAGTGGCTCCCCCTCACCAAATTTTGGTATAATACCTCCTACCACACTTCAAAAAAAATGAATCCATATGAAGTAGTCTATGATCAAGCACCACCATTGTTCCTTCTATACACCCCTAGTAGTTCATCAGTTGAAGTGGTTGACATGATTCTATGAACCTGAGATTAGATCCTTAGTAGCCTATGGGATAATATTTATATGCCATAAGATTTAATGAAATAATAGGTTGATCAACACCATTTTTAGTGTACTTTTCAAGTAGGTGATATGGTTTTTCTTTGCCTATAGCCACACAAGTAATCCTACCTAATACTCAAAGGTCATCATAAGATGGATCCCAAGTTATATGGGCCCTATAAGCTTCTCCAGATGATTACATTAGTTTCTTATAAGTTTGAGCTCCCATATTCTTCCTAATTTAATGTAGTATTTCATGTCTCTTTTTTGAAGAATTTTCATAGCACAAACATTATAGTATAAACTATTTTACCATAACTTGATAATGAAGGATCCATCCTTCTTGATCTAGAGGTAATCCTAGATAAGAGTACATGACAAATTATCTCTCACTCTATCATATAAGTTTTAATTTAGTGACACAAAATGAAATTAGAGGATGTATTATGGGAAACACTATTTTATATTCAACACTAATTCCCACATCTGAAGCTTTGAGGACAAATATTTTTCTAAGAGGGAGGGGATGTTAAGAACCTGTGCTACCCCTTCTCTTTATTTTGCTACTATAATAGTTGATATGGACACATATGCTTTGTAATTCATCTCGTGAGCATTTTATTTTATCCCACATTCATGGTAAGTAGTATTTTCTTATATTAGACTTAGTATATAAGTGTTGAGGCCAATGAAGGCCTTTATGAATTTATTGTTTGAGCTTGCTTAAAGGAGGTTTCCCCCTCTAAGTGGAATGTGATCAATATAATCCCTTTGGTGTTTCTACTAAGCATATAAAGTGGTTATTTCATACATTTTTAATAAATTAATTAGTTACTTCATGCATTCTCATTAATTTTTTATAGGAGGATCCTCTCAAAGGGGTTGAAAAGGACTCAAGGAATCCTAATAAGACCTTCCTTCCTATGCCTACCATGTTAAAAGAGTTAAATAATCATCAATGTGACTTCTAACATTATAGGTAAGGTGTATAAACATCATTAATGGATTAGAAGAATATTTAAATGGATAATTAATGGATATTTAAAGATTTATTTTCAAATAAGAATACCTATCCATCAACAAGGACATGTGACCAGAAATATAGGGGTATGAAAGCAAAGATAAAAGAGATCGTATGGGTCAAAGATAAGAAATGAAAATTAATGACTTATTTAAATATTAAAAACAACTCTACATAAACCTTTACACCATTTTTGAGAATGAAGAAAAGAGATAATCAAGGAGCTACTAAGTTGGAGTTGGAAAAGCACCTAGTGAATGTCTCATCTTCTAATTATTAAGATTTTACATTGTCTCTCTCTCCTTTATCATATTTTATATATGTAAGCTTATTTTTGGCATTTAAAAAAAATAATTAACTTGATTAATGGTAAGGAAATGCTTATAAAACACTTTTACTTCCCTATTTATAATGAATAAAACATGCCTCCTCAATGTTTGTGACTAGTGTATATTCATGGTTAGTTGAGGAATGAAAATGATAATTTATTCTTCCTTTCATTTTATCCTCTCCTATTTACCTATTTTTAGTTTTTGGTTCATCTTTATATGTTTCATAGTGTGCTTTAATAATATTTTATGTATTGAAACTTTGATCTTTCCATAGTGTCTTTAAAATACCTATTGAACAATTACCTTAGATAATGCATCAATCTAAGCCTTTATGTGAAATATTGATGTTTGGATACCTTAATTTGAGAAGTGAAATTAGGTTCATGTTTTTATTCAAAATTATTAGTGTATATTATACAAATGAAGGACATACTTTGGTGTATCACCTTAGTTAGATAGGTTTCCTTTTAGTTTATCTTCTTCCCTTTTATCTTAAAAGATGGTAGTGTAGAGTAGATATCCTAATTGATACATTAAGGGGATCTAGCCCTTAGAATCTAGATATTCAATACATCTATTAAGCCACCCAAAACCTATGATTTTATCAATGTTAATTTAGACTGTGAAGGCTTGAAACTACCTTCACAAGGGTGTAAGTCTAGTTAATAACAATTTTTGGCATGCCTAGTAGAACCATATTTGTAAAGAGGTTGTTCAATATTAGTGATGGTCTTGGTGAAATTGTAGTTTTAGAATCATTTTTCATGAAGTATATGATGATTTCAAGCTTAATCAACTACTTCTAATAGTCCAAGAATAGTTTCAAAGTAAGTGTATCTCAATTTCATTATCTTGATGTTGTTTTTTATGGATAACTTTGAAGAAAATGGCAATTTCATGCAAGTTGATGAGGCATTTCAAGTCTATGGTAATCCTTATCAACCTTATGATGAGTCTTATAAATATTATGATAAGCCTTATCATTCTTATGATGAATGTTACCATTAGTATCATAATTTACGTAAGCCTCACTATAATCCCAACTATATGCCTCAATAGCCTTATTAAGACTTGTAGTAGACATACTCACCTCCTACTCCATTTCTAACTAAAAATCATATTTACATTACCATATACTTGTTTTAATTTAGGCCAAATATGATAAAATATAAAAGGGTGATGAGAGTATGTGATAAATAGTTATATGTGATATCTCTCATAAATAAGATGAGTAAAATAGTATAGATGTTGATGAGTAGGTGGGAGTAGTTGGAGAGGAAAATCAATATATCATGAGTTGTGTGAAATGAGAATCATGATCTAATGTTTGGTAGATATGCTAGTGAAGTTGGAGAATAAATATATCCAATCCAAACAACATCATCCATCTCTTCCTACCCATGGTCAAACTTCTTGCGTTCCAAGTTTCCTTCCAACTACACATGTGCTTCTTTAAGAAAACAATCTCACTTCATCTTGGAGGCCTTATTGGGATAAAATTCCCAATTATTCCATGCCAAGTATTATGGATTAATATCCTCCCATTATTCTTCAATAAACCTCTTGTTTATCATATCATCTCCCTTGTACTCATGAATCTATTAAGCATCCTCAAATGGAGCCTCCAAGAGAGCTAATTCAACCTCTAAGTGAACCTACTAATTTCAAAGTTTTACCTTAGAACCAAGTAATTATGTCTTGGAAGAAACAAAAGAGAAATATTTAAGATTAAAAATTTGAGCCCAAATAAAACTTTGTGCCTATTCAATCCCCATTTCCCCTTCCCCAAAAACCTAAAGTTATTCCATCTTAGAGGAGCCTCCAAAAAGGCTCTCAAAACAAGAAAGAGGTCCTAGTTGAGATGGATATGAATCAAGTTGAAGATAAGATGGAACCTCAAGGACACTATAATAATTTTGGAATAGGTTTTGAGAAGTATGAAGTACTCATAATAAAAATAAATCTACTTTCTCTTCAAGCATTACTACAAGATCCCACCATCCCCAATACCTCAAATTGTAAGAGTAATACCTCAATTCCCAAGAAAACTCATGAGCATATCCATTGCCCTCCCAGCATATCCCATATTGAAGAGGTTACTATTATATAGAGGATAGAATAAGAAGTTACATCTACAACTGAGTTTTAAGGATAATGTGAAGAAGATGTTTCAAGTGTTCATGAAGAGTAAATTTTCATTGTTAATCCCCTTGGTGAGAGTAGAGGTAATTTAATCTTCAAAGAAGATGGAGAAGTTGTAGTAGAAGGTAAAGGACATGTTGAATTATTTGAATATATCCATTTTTGTGTGATTTAAGACCATGAAAAAGAGGTCATATATGATGAAGAGGAATTATTCATAGAACCTCTTGATAAATTTGATGAGCTTGTTGTAGTAAAACTTCAACTAAATGCCCCTCATGGTAGTTCAAATATGACAAAGAAAGCTATTATTGAATGGAAGACTCTCAAATCCACTAAATTTAAGTCATAAATATATCTAACATCTTTTCAAAGGAGTAAGAAGTTGACCTTGGGAAGGTTAATTCCCAATCACTTCATGATTGCACATTTGACATTCTTTACAGCCCTCCAACTCTACTTAGAAAAGATAAAGATGTCATTCAAGATAATATCATCTAAGTTAATCAAAGTGAGGAAATAAAATATGATTTGCAGATATAAATTGAGTATTTACAAGAAATTAAAGGTCTTTGTATTGATACATCTCCTATTGAGCATCCTTAGGAAGAGTCACATCAAGACATGCCTATTATAGACCATGATGTAACTTGGGTTAACCACTTAAATATCCTCTAATATATTGATGAACTTGTAGTATCTGATAAGAAGGATGAGGTTAATCAAGATGCCATAAATACTCAAAGACAATACCTAGATGAGGTATGACCTAATGAGGTTGCAACTGATAAGTAGTATGGGAAAAATCCTAAAGTAAAAGATGAACATGTATTAATAGGTGAATAATTTGTTTTTTATTATTCATTATGTATCAACTAAGCCCAATAAATTAAAATTCCAAGATGCAAATTTTTTCATATCCTTATTTTTCATGTGAAGGAAGTGATCCAAAAAGCTTTCCTTATGATATTAGAGGAGGATTCTTTATAGCTTAGTTGTAGTTAGTTTATATTTCCTCTAATTATTATACTAGGATAATATTTTTCTTATGTTTTGTTCCAAATAAGTGCTTTTCCTTTCACATTTGTCTTGTTAGTTAGTTTCCCTTGTTTTGTGTGTTTTCTTTCCTTATTTTGGAAGAGAAAAGTTTTCATGTTTAAGGTCAATAGTATTTTAGTCATTGATCAGCTTTGTTACTATTCATTTCATAATTTATGAGTAATATTATGAGTTCAAAATAGATTTCAATGGTTTGTTTCTCAAGCACAATATGCATGTTTCATAGTCGAGTCACCAAAATGTTGACAATTTTGACCTCATAGGTCAAATTTTCACCCCTACCACATGAAACTTTTCTTGTCATATTTTTTTCCCTATTGGTATGTTATCCTTGTTATATATTTTAAATTCTCATATTAAACCTTGATTGGTAGAGTTAAATGTAGATTTTATAAGTTTACGGTTTTGATCATCATGGTCATGTGCTTATCTAGTCACCTCTTAACCTATTTCTAGTTGTTTTAAGTGATAATAATGATTCCAAATCATATTTATAGGCCTCATGGCCTATTTAAAGGTCATTTAATGCTTAAAAATGATCAAACTAGTTGTTTATATGATTATTTAACTTTATAACCGAGTTGACTATATTTAGGATCACTTTATGACTTTGGTAGTAGGTTTTACATGTTGATGTAAGTATAGCATCATAAGAAGTAAATATTTTACATTTTTAGGAATTAAAACATCTAATAAATTCCCTTTGTAATAGTTTCATCAGATTTCTCATGTAATTATAGTAGTTTAGAGATAAAAATGCCTATTTTGAGGCTATCGATGTATTTTTTAAAGGTAAAATTTATATTAAATAATATTCAAGACCTTATTTATTCATTATAAGTTCAAATACATTTTTTTAAACTATTTTTATGTGTCAAAATTTAGAAAACTAACTTATCTCCAACATCGACCTCCTTAGCAGCTCTAGTAAGGCCATCAGTTTTTGTTTAATATAGGTAGGAGAGAGATTAAATTAAAGATATATTTTAAAATTATAGGGAACATAAATAACTTAATATTATTTTAATTTTTTTTATATTCATCCCCCCATATTTATGAATAATTTCTAAGAGTTGAAGGGGGTCACTATGACCTAGTCATTTAGACAGGGTCCAGGATTGTCTCTGTTTCTTCACTTCATATATAAATGGATAAAAATTATTATATTTTAATTATTTAAAGCTAAAATAGGACATTTTAAATGGTGTAATAATCATATACTTTTCTTTTATAAAGGTTATTTTGATAGGAAACTAGTTGTATGTCTTTCTTATTAAGGATGGTAATTTGCAAGCATATTTGATAAATTAGTTGAGTATATTCATATTCAAAGGAAAATCAAGAAAATTTTATAGTAAAATAAAATATATTTCATCCAATAAAAATTATAATGTACCTTAATATTTATGATGATCTTCCTTGAGCTATCATGAGTGAGATTCATCCTTCCATAAGGTACAGTTGCAGGTCTAATGAGATTCTAAGTGTGTGAAAGTATCTTAGTGAAGTTATAATTATATTTAATTGATTATAAAATATTATAAATTATGAATATACCTTATTATGATATTTAATATTATGTCTTAAGACTATGCTCTCTTAATATCTCAAAATCTCTCTTGCAGGCCTAATGAGAAAGATATAAGGACATAATGGCAACTGATATGAGCTATGAGGAATCAGTAAGCAATAGAGTATTTATTTTAATTAATTATTTTTTTAATATTTATAATTAATTATTAAATATTATTAATGATAATATGAGAGAAAAATATCTCTTTTGAGTATCAAATGCGTAAATAACATAGTCAAGACTTTATATGACTGCATTGCCAACTTGAGAGACCTCTAAAGGACTAGGTATCTTTATGAATATGTTTATGAGGTTTAAATAATGAATTTTTAGGGTTATATAATACCCTTAAATTAATTATTATGATCCAAGTGTTACCAAGGTACATGAAAATAATAAAATAAAGCCTCTTAAAACATTGTTTAGTAAAAATTAAGGTTCTTTAGCAATTTTAAAGGTAAGATCATGTTTTGGTTTCCTTGTTAATTAATATATTTTAATTCTTCTTAAGTAGATTTTATAAGGTTAATTATACTCATAAAACACTTGTAGGATCATTTTTAAACTAATACCAATCATGTCATTTATCTTTCCTATATTTGTACAGTGGGTAAAATCACCACCTACAATAGTAATCTATTTTAAGGCTATATTTTCAATAAAGTGAGTTAGATACAATAGTAATTTAAGTAATATTTTTCATTAATATTTATTAATTATAACATTCTTTAAATATAATATATGGATAATAAGGTAGGTGAGTTGAATTTCATTCTATATTCTGTACAAGAACTAAATCTACATCTACAGCCATGACCTTCTAAGCATAGTTAGTCAAATTTCTATAGAAGATGAACTTGTCTCCAAGAATATGAAATTATGAGATATATGAGTTAAGTATATAAATTTATTTTTATATTATTATTTTAGTATACATAAATATTTTAATACCAAGGAAATAAAATTGATTGTTGAGCCATGATCAATCATAGTCAATGAGGGTGTCATGTGTGTGGTCATGTGAGAAAGACTGTGAGTAAGTGAGAAGAAATTGATTTGTCATAATTCCATGAGCTGTTAGGATGTGACATAGGTATTTACATACATATTAAAGTCTATAATTATTTACACCTTACTCACTTAAGCATAAAACTCGAAAATATTCACCTATAACCAACATGTGAATCCAACTGAGTTCTATGGACAATTGGATGCCAAGAGTGCAAGGATAAGGTTGAATGTTTGGCTGATAAGTTATTATTTAGAGTGTGAAGTTATATATAATTCATTATATTCTTAGTAATTATTAAAATATCAAGGAAAAATCCTCTCAAATATCATATAAGGGTAAGTTAAACCTAAAGTCAAGCAAGGAAAGACATAGTCAGCTTTGTATTACAAAGCATAAGGAAGTATGAGTAGAGAGATGAGGTTACAGGAGTTTGGATACCTTAAATATGTATTAAATACTCTTTTAACATTTCATTTACTTATTATATGTATTATTGTATTTATTTATCCACCTACATCAAAAGAAATAGCTAATGTTTTCCTATATCTAGTATACACCTAGATGCAGTGAAGGACATGAGTGAGATTGTTGGAAGGGGTTATGATAGAGATGATACAAGTGTTATAAAGTTGAGTTTAATGAACTATAAAAGTAAGTGTGAATGTAATATATTTCCATTGAAGTGTTTATAATATCATAAGCTTAATGAGACAATGCTATGTAAGAGAACACTATTTATCAAGAACCTACAAGCCACAATCAAATAAATGTAAGTAGGACATCTTTGTCACTATAATTTAGATGTAAAATAGTTAAAAGGAGTGTATAAAACCATAATAATACCTTCATAAAGTTTTTATTATGAATTTATCTTGATAAACTCAGCCTATAGGCCTATAGGGTCAATATACATTATTTGAATAAAACCCTCAATGGTGAGAAGAACAAGGTTCTAGACCTTTGTAAGGTACATTTTTATAAAATGTCATGTTAAATAATTTAATTAATCATTCAATAATTTTTTAGAGTTTTATTTGATGTGAAAATGTGGTTTGAGGTCTTAAGACTCCAAATAACCTTCCTCAACCTTCACTCACATTCACCTCATCCCAAGGGCAGATTTGAATAAATTATAAAATGTCAAATAAGGTGTATGGTAAGCTAAGTTTTCTATAGTTTTTTGAGGGGGTTTCATATTTCAAACTTATAGAGCTGGTTTGGTATTTTAGTCTCACAATTTCATGAACAATCAATTAGAAGGCAAACAACCATGTTTTTATTAAGAATTTTTTTGAAGAGGTTAGATATTTGCTCAAATATTTCATGAGGTTATGAATAGGAGATAAATACCATATGATATGTTATGGGGGTTTCCCTGATACAAATTATTGGCAGTAGTTTTTGGAAAGGACCCTTGTCCTTTATGAACCATTGTTAAGAACTTAATCCTCTTAAAACTCTCCTTAAACCCTAAAATTGACCTGATTGGAGAGAAATTTTTATTTATGCCTCCAAATTATATGGTTTTACTCACAAATTGTCTTTATGATATTAAAAAATCTCCTATTTTCACTTTCAAGTCTTCTTTCACATTTGTAGGTATATTATCATATGGTACAAGGAAAAATAAGTAGATTTAGGCTTGTTTGTGAAGGTATAAGTAATGGAGTGATCTCAAAACCATTTGTAGATGAATATAGGTACTTTATATAGGTTTATTTATCATTAAAACTCTTATATAACTCTCCCAAGTTGTTATACAACCCCTACAAGTTAGCCACTAGCTCAACAGGTGAGAGATCTCAATTTTTCAAGCCAAAAATTAATGGTAAAGGCTTATGAGTTAAATAAAGGAATTAAATATCAAGGATTTAGTTTTTTAAGGGATATAAAGGTCTCATAAGGTCATATTAAAGCATTAAAACCTACAAATTTCATGAAAAACATCTCAAACTACCCCTCAAACACACAAAAATATATGGTCTTGCCAATGGCCATTTCATGGTTTTCCCATCTATACAACATTACGTAGCTTTAAATTTGTCATGGAGTATGGTTTTTATCTAGGTAAATTGACTAAAGAACATTTAGAAAATTTTACATGTGTGGGTGGATATTTGGGCCAAATTTCTCTTTCTAGGCCTGTGAGGCCTACTTAGAGAGATAAATGATATAAAAGAGATAATTCCACTTAGATTTGGATAATGAAAATTTTTAGTAAGTTTTAATGGAATAGTGGGTACTAAAAAATGTGCCCAATTTTCCAAGGTGATCCTTAAAGTCTTATGTACAAGGAGTTTTACCAGTTTTTATGGCTAGAAGGAATGAGTGATAAAGCAAGCAAATAGAGAAAAATGGCATATTTTGGAGGGTATTATATATCAAATTTCTTTATTTTAGGTTTAAATTAATTTTTATAATCCATATATGGATTAATTTTTCTTGCTTTAATGCAAAACCCAATTTTCTCTCTTTTATGTCTCTTTGTTCATGAAGGAGTCAAGTGATCAAAGCTTTAATTGATGAATAAAAGATTTTTAAAAGACTTTATTCAGGTTGATAATTACTTCCTATGACTACCAAATATTAATAATGTAATTTATATTTCAAAGGGCATTTAAGGGGTTGAAAGGGTCTCAAAGACTCCTACTAAGACCTTCCTTCCTTCCTACGCCTAACATGTTGAAAGAGTCAAACAAGAATCAATGTGATTAATAAAATCCCAAGTAAGGTGGAGATACATACTAAATGGATGAGAATAATATTTAAATTGAAAATTAATGTAGATTTAAATATTTAATTTTAAGAAGGAAAACCTATTCATCAATAAGGACATGTGACCAAGAATATAAGGGTATTCAAGCAAAGATCGAAGAGATTTTATGGGTCGAAGATCAGAAATTAATGTTAATGACTTATTAAGAACTTAGAAACAACTATAAATAAAAATCTATGACAATTTTAGAATGAATAAAATATATAATCAAGGAACTAGTATGTTGGAGTTGGAGAAGGACCTAGTGAATGTCTCGTCTCCTAATTTTTAGGCTTTTACTTTGTATCTCTCTCCTTTCTCATATTATCTGTGTAAGATTTTTTTTTAGAATTTATAAAAATAATTAACCTTAAATTTTTAAATTAAATGCTCATAAAACACTTATACTTACCTATTTAGAATGAATAAAACTAAATTCATGCCTCCTCAATACTTGTGGCTAGTGTATGTTCATGGTTAGTTAATGAATGACAATGATAGTTTATGCTTCATTTAATTTTGTGATCTATTATTTACCTATTTTTAGGTTTTTTTTCATCCTTAAATTTTTCATAGTGTGATTTTATAATATTTTATGTATGGAAAGTGCGATCTTTCAATAGTGTCTTTGAAAGACCTATTGAACAATTGCCTTAGATCATGCATCAAACTAAGCCTCTATCTAAAATATCAATGTTTGGAGACCTTTATTTAAGAATAAAAATCAATTACAAGTTTATATTAATCCTTATTAGTGAATATTATACAATTTAAGGACATATTTTATTGTATCACCTCATTTAGATAGGTTTCCTTTTAGTTTATCTTCTTCCCCTTTCTCTAGCAAGTTGGTAGTGTAGAATAGAGAGCCTAACTAATAAATCAAGGGGAGATATCCATTATAATTTATATATTTGATCCATATATTAGGATACCCATAACCTAATATTTTATCCATGTTATTTTAGACTATGGAGGCTTGAAACTACATTCAAATGGGTGCAAGTCTAGTAGATAACATGTACACTCACCTACTTATCTATAAAATAGATTGATCAAATATCTTGATTTTAAGGGATATATATCCTTGATTTATCAATTGGTATATCTAATATAAACTATGATATTTCAAGGGAAAATATAATAAGGTAAACTCAAAGTAAACCTATCTACCTAAGGTGATCTATACATTCTTCTAGACAAGGAGCTTTACCAGTTTTTAGGGCTACAATGAATGAGTAAAAAATCCAAGTAAATGGAGAAAAATGGAATATTTTGGAGGGTTTTATGGATACAATTTCCTTATTTTAGGTTTGAATTGATTTTGATAATCCATATCATGGATTAATCTTTCCTGGTTCAATGCAAAACCCAATTTTCTCTCTTCTACACCTCTTTGCTCATGAAGGAGTCAAGTGATCAAAGAACTAAATTGATGCATACAAGATTTTAAAAATAATTTATTGATGTTTATACTTAATTCATATTAATACTCAAGTATTAATAAGTCAGTTTCAATTGCAAAGGGCATTCAAGGGGCTGAAGAGTCTCAATGACTCTGAACAAGACCTTCCTTCTTATGCCTAACATGTTGAAAGAGTCAAACAAGCATTAATGTTTCTTATATCAGCCCATGTAAGTTGTAGATAACTCATTAATTGATTATAATATTATTTCAATATAGAACTAATGGATATTTAATAACCTATTTTCAAGGAGGAAGACCTATATATCAACAAGGCCATGTGACTAAGAATATAGGGGTATGCAAGCAAATATCTAGGAGATTATATGGGTCAAATACTAGAATATATGTCAATAAATTATTAAAAATATAAAAAAAGTCCATAAAATCCTCTATTCAACTTTTGAGAATGAATAAAATAGATAATCAAGGAACCGCTGTGTTGGAGTTGGAGAATGACCTAGTGAATGTCTCATCTCCTAGTTTTTATGCTTTCACTTTGTATCTCTCTCATTTCTCATATTATTTATATGTAGGACTATTTTTGGAATTTGAAAAAAAATACATAACCTAAGTTGTGGCAATGCCATTCTAAAAAAATCTTGTACTTACCTCTTTAGAATGAATAAAACTAAATTCATGCCTCCTTAATGCTTATAACTAGTGTACGTTCATGGTTAGTTGATGAATGATAGTGATAGTTTATGATTCCTTTAATTTTTTCCTCCCACAGTTACCTATTTGAATATGTTGGTTCATCCTTACAAGTTCCATAGTGTGCTTGAATAATATTGTATGGTACCTGTGATCATTCCTTAGTGTCTTTGAAAGACCTATTGAACAACTACCTTAAATCATGCATCAAACTATGCTTCTATGTGAAATATTGATGTTTGGATACCTTAATTTGAGAAGTTAAATAAGGTCCATGTTTTTAATAGGACTTATTAGTGTATATTATAAAATTAAAAGACATGTTTTAGTGTATCACCTTAGTTACATAGGTTTCCTTTCAATTTATCTTCTTTCCTTTTCTTTAGAAAGCTTGTATAATAGATTAGAGGTCCAAACTAATACATAAATGGGAGATAGGAATTATAATATAGAGATTAAATCCATATATTAGGCCACTTATATCCTAGGATTGTCTCCATTTTACTTTAGATTGTGAAGTCTTGAATCTACCTTCATAAGGGTACAAGTCTAGTAGATAACATTTACATAAGGATATGTGTATCTAATGAGTTAGTCGTCAATATAAATTTACATACCTTTAACATAATAAATATTCATATCAAAATTTATAATAAATTATTTTCATCTAAGTTATTTTTCATTTAGATCATCTTGTAAATACAATTGTTTAAGGATACATTAACCATATTTCACTTTGTTTCCCAATAATAAAGTGCTTCCACTTCTTAGGTGCATGTATAACTTTTTACAACTCTAGATCATTAGTGGGATAATTATTTTCATGTTCTTTTATTTTGTGATAATTTTAAGGAACTACTCTACTATTATGAGTCAATATAATCCTAAAAACATTAACATATGCATAAATGCAAATTTAAAATTACCATTATGATCTAGAATAATAAGAATAGAATTATAATTTAAAAATTTATTCAAACTTTTAAAACCATCCTCACACTAAGGATTTAATATAAGATTATTTCATTTTTTTATAAATATGTGATAGGATTATCTATTCTAGAAAAATTATCAATAAATTTGTGGTAGTATCTAATTGAACCCATGAAGCTTCATAATTCAAAAATATTGTGTATGAATAGACCACTCCTTAATTCCTTTGATCTTAGTAGGACCAAAAAAATACCCTAAGTAAAAATTATATGCCAAACATAATGCATTTTATCTTGATAGAATGAACATTTATAATTTTTACAATGTACATTATATTTTCTTAGTATTTTCAAGACTAAGCATAAATGTTTCTCATGTTTAGATTAATTATTGGAATAAAAAGGATATTATATATTAAAAAACTAGCACAAATTTATCTAATAAACCGCTAAAGATGATATTCATCATGTTCATGAACATTATAGGCATATTGATCAAGCCAAAGGGCATGACAATGAATTCATAATGGATATATCAATTTTTGAATACAATATTATATATATTATCATTTTATTTGGAGTTGGTGGTACACCTATAAAATATTGATCTTAGATAAAATTTAAATAACCCTCCTTTGATAAAAAATATACAAAAGTATATTTTCTCTTAATTTTAACTTTTATCAACATCCTATAGTTGATGCAAAGTCTTGATGTTATATCCTTATTCTTGAAAAATACAACTGGGGATCATAATGTGAAGAACTTAGAATTGTTAATCCTTTGTTCATGAGTGATTGCATTTAAACCTTAAGTTATTATAAATCTTACACATTCATCCTTTATAGTGATTTGTATGTAGGTATTGTTCTAGGTTCATCCTTGAATTATTGAAAGACCATAAACTCTTGAAAGTATTTTACTTTTGTTTGGAAATCTATTTAATTTGAATAGTGTATAGCTTACATCCCTTAAAAACTAATTTATTAATATATAAATATGATAATACCTTATGAGGCTATGAGTTTAAAAATACCCTCAATTTCCACCAAATTTTCAAAGTCATTAAGACATTACACCTTTTTTATTATTCAATCAAGTCTAGCTTCATTATTTTGAATCCAATCAATTATAGTCATTATCTCATAATAATCCAAATGTAACAAAAATAAGTTCAATTTGGTCTGAAAAACTCATAAATTAAGTTTAGTTTATACCATACATTTAAAAATTGAGACTCCCTTTTCTATGCTAAAATATACCTCCCATCCTTCTCTTAATTTATTGGGTTGAATTTTTACATTTACCTATAATAGAAGTAAAAATAAGACTATATTTAGAATGAAATAAATTAAAATATCCATTAAAAACTTGAAATCATACATGAAGGTTTAATTAAGGTGGAATACAAGTGTGCATTTTGATTTTAAGTTATATAAGAAACTCTTTGATTGGTTGGTTGGTTATTTTGTAGCTTAGCTATATAATTTTTGTAGTGATTATCACCATATTCATAGTATTATGTATATCTTTTTTGAGGCAAGGTTTTTGAATTACCCCTAGTGGTTGGTCAAAAATAATTATCTTGAGATTGATTTTGGTTTACATTACACTATCTTGGGAAATTTTGTGGCTTTGAACCTATTAATATTCTAAAATATTAAAAAGTTCGTAGTTTTATTCAAAAAAAATCATTTTTATCTGGATGCATTTTTTTTCAAAAAGGATAGATAGAGGTGTTAGGCTTGTATTGTAATTTCATGTTTCTAAGTTTTTATCTTTCCTTAAGAAGTAATTCTCTTTCTTCTCAACCTAGTGTGCATATTTAATTACCATAACTAGAGTGTAGGGGTTACTCATGTTTAAATCATGCATAGGGACATAAAGTAAGCCCAATTTTAACTTAGTGAATTTTTTCTGCTTGTCATACATATAGTTAACATAACACAAGATATTGATAAAAAAATATTAAAAAATTATTATAATCATTGTTCTCTATTTCAATAATTGAAACTTAGTTATTTCCTATTCTTTGTAGTATGCATTCAAATATCTCTTCTTGAATTGGCTCTCAAAATCCTCCCAATTGATATCTATAGGTTTATACTCATTTATATAATATATATTATTCCACCACAAGGTAACATTACCCACCATTTTATATGTTCTAATACAAGATTTGATATTAGAAGTCAAATTCTATATAGTAAAATACTTATGTAAGATTACCAACCATTTTTAAATAACATATATAAATTATCCCACACCATAGGTAGGAGGTGGAATATTATTTATATCCATGATTATAAGATCAGTGGAGACTAATGGTTCAATAATCTCATCATCTACTTCAATGTAATTATCCTCAAGCTCATTATTATCATCACAACCTTATAAATTGCTCATGTAGTTTTCCTATGCTTCTAACATTTCTTGGATGGTGGTGAGTCCTCAAATAATACTAGTCATAACCTCATCGTTCCCCACTAGAGGGATAACACCAAGATTAACATTATTATCAATACCATTATTATTTTCATTTACATTAGTGAGAGAAAATTTATTATTTCTAATTTTGCTAGACCTTATGCTCACCATATTATCTTTGGCATGGTTTTTGGCATTCTCACCTCTTATAATTAATGTTATCACCATATTGAGATAAAAAAGCCAAAATATATATCAACAATTCACCAATATATCCTTAGGGTATGAAATTATTCTCTGATACCATTATCATATACTAAAAAATTTAAACTTTAACATTTTTTAATAATCAAGGTTGTCTGTGTGTGTGTGTGTGTGTGTGTGTGTGTCTTTCCAAAAATTAATCATCTAATAATAAATCCTTACTCAAATTATTGTGACATCATGGCACACACAAATTATCATGTTAGTAATAACATTGAACAAATTCATTATGTAAAACAACTAAGTTTTAATCAACATATATTTAAGTATAAAATAGTGTTTTCATTGTCTGAAGGACTTGAAGTAATAATTCTACATAAGATACCAACACAAAATAATATTCCATCCTATGTTTATTGAATTGAATTATGGGTTTTACACTTTCATAATTCACCCAAATAAAAAAGTGGTGTTGGATTACTCTCTACCATTAATCCTTCTAGAAAAAATTACCCAAGTAAGCTTTACTTCAATAGTTTGGGGTCAAGGGATTAACCATTGGTGTCAAATTATTGCTTTAATACCATGATTCATTTATATATTAGGTTTTCCAATGATAAAATATTAATATTAATAACATATAAACACTTAGATAATATCAAACATTTGTAATCTAATAGATTAAAAAAATTAGTAGACAAATAAATTGATATGTTCATTACCAAAAATCATAATTAAGAATGTAGGTTAGTCTATAATTTCCTCAAATCATAATTATTAAAAAATTTAAATGTTGATACCCAATTAATGGGAATTATAACAAGTATATTAAGATATATCTTTCACATTATACCACCTCATTTCCAAAATTAGTGTAGTTACAACACTATTCTATTTATTATATCCATTACCCAATATTCATTACATGAACACCAAGTCAAGGATACAAACTTTATAATTGATAAAATAATTTCAACATGATCCAATTTTATTAAAATGGGAATTATAAATGGGAAAGTTAAGGAATGACTAGCAAAAACCCTTCCCAAACATTCATTAAATTATATTCAAGCACAATATATAATTTTAAAACCAAGTTGTAATGTTCATGATCTAATACTTAAAACAAAATGCCATTAGTTTATTCAAGATAAGGATATTCCTATGAATTTTAATCAATTATTAAAATATCAATTACACTCTACCTAATATCTATTTAATAAATATTATTTAACATTAACTGAGTGCATATTAATCAACATCTTTGAAAATAATGCCAACTTACATATATCAATAGGTGTATTCAATAACTTCATGCTCAAATTAGAGAAAATATTCAAGGATGATTTATATTTCAATAAATGTGGATTAGTAATAAGTTATCACTAATATGTAATAATAATCACCAATAAATGACAAGTCACCATGTTAGAATTCATATCAAAACATAGAATCTAGACATGGGCATAATACTTATATTTATAATAGTATCAGTTAAGTAAGACTAAGTACTCAAATACATCATAATATTAAATTAATACATATAATATTTAGATAGGATTGGTATAAAACTACAAATTACAACATCAATAAAAATAAATACAACCCAATTCATAAAGAGTATATGTAATATTATAAGGTTAGATTAAATTCCAAAGTATTGGTCCTAAGTGGATATATTAGTCTTGGGTTTTCTTAACCTTACCATGGTATAATAAAAATATTAAACTACATCAAAATAAATTTATCTATAAAGGTTTAACTCTTTCAAGTTTCATTTCAAAATAATTCCAATATGGTACAACCTTCATAAATAAACAAATCCTTGTTGGTTTTCCAAAAAAAATTGAATACCATTGCAGTTGTAAGAACAAAAAAAGATCATATTTCATTATTACAAAATATATGAAGATACAAACCTTGTCATTATTTTATTTACCTAACTAAGGTTACAAACAAAAACATAATATTTTGTACGTAGGAAAAAAATATATCTTTTTTGTAGTTAGGAAAAAAATATGTTTAAATTATAGAATTGGAGAACACCATTACCTTTGTAATGAGAATAAAGTAATTTTTTTATATGGTAAATAAATGGGTTTTGATGGATCCCATAACCAATACAGAAAGTGAAAGATAAATAATATAGACTTGTCACATGAAAAGCAAGATACAAAATCCCATAGGGATATTTAAAAATTCCAATAAACTTCCACTAAAACCCCCAAAACTACTATAAATTTTTATTAAACTTTATAAAGTAATCCCAACCTTGAGAAAAGAAGGAATAACCCAAAAAACTAATATTAAATAATTAAAAGACAAATTACTTAAAATATGTGTAGTCTACTAGTGCAAATATCTTTTTATTCTCCTTAGTTTTCTTTCTTTTCACTATATTCAAGTGATGCCTTGTGAATTTTCTTGGACATTCAGTACTATCTACCATCTCTATTTTCCTAGTAGTATTGATTTTATTAGGTATTTTAGAGGTAGCTTCTAGTTATTTCTTCTTAAATGGGGTTTCTTTACCTTTCTTTCCCTTCTTCATATCCTTGAGGTTAGTTTTGGATTTCTTTCTCTCATTTTCTTAGATAATCATAACTCTTTCCAATTTCATATATTTTTCCAAAATCAAGGTTAAGGAGTATTTTTGGGTTTCTCTAGACCCAACCATATCTTTTATATCACTATGTGACTAAGTGATAGTCATTATTTGTTTCCATATTTTAATTCACCCAAATTTTCCATTTCATTAGATATTTTGAGTTCCAATTTATCAATTTTTTCTTCTACATCAAAGAATTTAATGTTTTTTCTATGGGAAGACCCATGTTTTCCTCAATCTTATTATCCTATTTTTCCTTCATTTTGTCATTCCCTTTTGGTTTTTCCTTTGGATTGAAGTGATAAGGGAATTTATTTATTTATGTCATGCCATACTCAAAATTATTCACAATAAATTCCAATAACAACTCATTACCTTTTATTTTTTCTTATTCTTGGTAAAATTTTGAATGGAGGTGGTCTCATTAGTGGGATCCCCTTCATGTGTCTATGGGGATTCGTCTAATATTCCCTCTAACTTCTCTCTAGTTTACATATTATTGAGAGGAGCAATATCTTTACCCCACAAGCGTTCTCCCTTCTTGACAATAAGGAAAATAAAACCCTAATAGATGACTTCATATATCATGTTAGACTGAAATGAAATGATAAAAAATTATAGACCTTAGGAGGAAATATGGTAGGCTAAATTTCTTATTGTAAAATTTTTGTTAATAAAATCTTTTAATATACTAGATATTTGAACTAGAGTGATGGTATGGAGGATCACCTTCTCAAAGTGGGATGTGAGTATGGGCCTAGATCTATAATATTTGTTAATAAATCCATATCTAATGTGCCCCTTGGAATTATTCTTGGTACACTTAGATAAGTGTGAACCCTACCTCAAGGTATCTACATGGCCACTTTTTGAAATGTCATCACGGGCTCAATGAGAATGGAACTTAGGTTGTTTACTATAAACTACCTATACCTCACTAATACACCAAATAATTGAGAATGAATTCATATTAATGGAAGGGTATGAATAGAGTATTATTATACCTTATATCAACATCATAATTTATTAAAAAAGGATACAATAATTATCCCCTTAAATGCACCTACTGACCTTTAACTAGGTATTGTAGACTAGTAAATATCTTAGTATTTTCTTATGATTTGAATGTTCCTAACTAAAATATCTAAATATAAGTTTCAATTCATATCAAAATATCAATAAATTATTACAAGAATAAGATAGATATAGAGTTTCTACCTTCATAAATTTCAAACCCTTAGATATTTTCATAATATATTTAGGATGTATACACAACCATACTACCTCAAGTTACCATTGTAACTAAGAGAGGAAAAATACATATAACACATTTCCTTGTAAATAACATAAACATAATGTGAACGCATGTGCAAATACAATTAATGGAAGATAAGTTGAAGATCACTATTTTTATCATAATACATGCACATGATACAAACTTATCTCTTAACAAAATGAGACCATTCTTAAAGTTATTCAAAAATATATGTTACAATAAAAGAAAGAAATTATACCATATTATAAAAATGTATTAATACTAAATTAGACTATAAGGGATTAATATTTAAAATAATAAATGGTATAATACGTATAATAAAAATACCATCATAACATGCTTCATAATATTCCTAATATGAGTTATATAAACATACATAATATGCCATCCAGATTGATACAACACATTTGTAGAATAAATAAAAAGAATGTGTATATATAATTAAAAAAATATGTGAAGGGAATCTAGACGTAACTGAGAAAATAAATCAAATAACAAGTGAAATATAATATAAACTAACTCAACCTAGGATAGATCTCCAAACAAAAGAAATGATAACATAAACTTATACCTTAGTATTGTGAGCTTCATCCATTATGATTTAAATTGTGGTTTCTCACTCTTCTAAAATATAAAGGTAATTGAGTAGTGTTTTGGGATGAAATTGATCTTCAGATGGTTTATATTTACTTGGGATTTTACTATGAATTTGTTATCACTTCATTATCATAAGTCAAGATGAATGAAAGTGATGGCTTGAACATCCATTTATATGTTTACAAGAGATTGATTAGATGACGGAGGATTATTTAAATATTTATGATTATTTAAATAACCAAGGTGGAGAATTAATTTGTATACACATAATATTTTCAAACTTTATCAAATACTAATGTGTTACATCTTGTAATAACCCATTGAGACTCACTCTTTCTGAGTGCATGCCTTAAAGGGGGCACCAAGAAAGGGGTGGGTAGACCTCTGGTGATTCAAAAGATTTTTGTCCCTTATTACCAAAATATTAACAATATAACTATATTAAAACCATTCCATAAGATATTACTCCTCCCTTTCACACTCTTCTAGTCTTTTTCCCCTTTCCATCCCTCTTTCCATCACCTTGATCCACTTTCACTAGCTGATTATACTAGGTCAGTTGGGTCAACCCTATGTTGTTTTTATCCTCTAACTACTATAAATGATCAACTAGGTCAACTTTGTGCTATTTTTGGGTATTTTTACATGATATATTTATTATCCCTTTGGTTGACCTAACTTATGATCTAGTGATTTATCTCTTGAAAACATACATGGTCCACTAGGTTGACCCCATATAGCCAACATATTTAGAAGGATTTATGGTGAGATCCACCTATAAATACAAGATAATTTAATCATTATTTCAATATGAAATCAAGAGTTATTTTTCAATCATGCTTCTTTAAAATCTACTCTTCCACCAAGATAATTAAGGAGTGTTAGGTTAGGGTTTCTACTTGGATAATCTAGTCTTGTGGATAAGTCTTGGATGATTTGGTATTTCTTAGTTATACTTACAAATTATAAAAAATATTATGAATCCCCTTTGGCTAAGGGAGAGATTGAGGCTTGACATGTTCACATTCAGGTAAGTATAATCCAACTTTGTTCTCCTCTCTTTTAGTAGATAAAAGTATCATATGTATTGGCTCAAATAATATTACTCTTCATATTCCATGTATTTGGGTCTTACTCATACTTAGCTTATTGGATATTATATTATACATGTTTTTATTGTTATAATAACCCCTTCATGTTTCATAATCTTTAGTGTGCTTTAGATTATATTTACTTTCTTATTTATTAGATATGTAATGAAACATTAAGCCTAAGACTCTTTTACGGTTGTTTCATGATTGTGTTAGACTATAGGATTTGGAACCCTTCCTTGTATGGTGTATTATGAAAAGTGATCCCATAATTAGGTTTAGTGGATCCCCATATTGGTCATGCTCATGCTTAACAAATGTATTCCCAATCAGAAGTGTAGGTATGCTCTATCTTCTCTAAGCCAAGATTGACTTATAGACATGATTCATTTTTTATTAGATACATTATATTGAACCCAACATGAACTAACCCTTATAATATTTTTTCACTTTGTTTCATTCTTTTTCATCATTATTTATATCATATATTTTCCATATTGGGTCAATTGCATTAACCCAATTTTGACTTTTGTGTGTAGGATTCTAGGTATAAGTTACTAGATCAACTCAGATGACCTAGTACAATTTTTTAGCTTTTTAGGAATCTTGTTTGGCATACTCAATTGACCTAGTGGACCTTGTACATTCCAAGCACTTAGAAATAAGTTTTTATAAAGCTTGATCAACCCAGTCAACTTAGTAGAGTTTGCAAGCACATATCAAGGTTTTTGAACAAAAATATTCAATCTATGCATTTTTGATCTATCAAGGTTCATTTCTATCTCTCTATCTCTTTCTATAGAGTATTTAATTTTACAATTTTTATTACTTAAAACTTCCCCTACATAGTCAACTGGATGGACCCTATCGACTTAGTTCTATGTTTTGTGTGATGTTTGGATAACTAGGTCAACTCTACTGACCCTATTAATTTGTAGACTTTTCTTCTATAGTATAGGATTGACCCTACCAAACCTATTATATATTATGTACATACACTATTGACTATATCAACACTTTACCTTATTTCAAATTTAGGATTAACCTTATATGCTATTATTTATCTCACACTTTCTTTTCTTGTTGCTTTCATGCTTAGAATAAATCACATAGCCTAATGAGGTGGTTTTAAATTAAATGTTTAGTTTCACTATTTTGTATTTTATGCACACATGAACAAATCAAAAAATATAAATAAGCATTTTAACATTTGACTACCCAAGGCCAACCTACTTAGATTTCATCACCAAGGGGAAACTAACTTAATGTTCTGGTTAAGTATAAAGTGTAGTTAATCATATATTATGGATAATAACATGACACCCTTATCATTTTGGTGTGTAAAGTGAGGGAGTAGGACCCAATACCAAATATTTATCATTACCACTATAGACTCCTTTCATCCCAAACTACTTAGAACCATCCTTAGATTACTTTATAGTTTCTTGTTTACAACTAACTTCTGATCACATTTAAAATCACATTCTAAATAATCTAATAAATACTTAGGTTGACCAATTAACTAGATATTTACTTTCCAAGTTGATTGTTTTCTCTTTTCTCAATTGTATTTTATATTGTAAATACTTGTATTATCCAACATTAGTGTAAGTTTTTATGATGTGTGCTTCAATTGGATTAGCTACTGTTGATCCAATTGATTGTTTATTTCTCTTCAATTATTAGTTTATATATTAATTCAAAAAATATAATATTTCAATTTACAATCTATTATAATATTCTTAATCTTCCTTATCTATTAGACTAGGTCAACCTAATTGACCCTATACATTTTTCTAGCCTTTATTCATTGTACTGGATCAAACTAATCAACCTTGTACTATGTGTAGACCTTGTTTAATCTTTTTTAGCCTTTGTTTACTATGTTAGATCAACCCAATTGACCTTTTACTATTTTTATATCATGCTTCCTATGCTAGGTCAACCTAGTTGACATTATACTGCTTTTGTTCTTCCCTATTTATCAATCTAGTTCTCTATTTCTCCTTCTTTGCATTGTATTCATCTTTCTTTAGTGATAATGAAATCTCCTCTTAGAATATTCTTGGATATTTTTAATCCATTTATATACTATATGGGATGTTCATTTCTTCCTCTCTTTTCCTCCCAAGATAACCATCACTTTTGAGGCACCTCTTCTCTTCCTTCATTTATGAAATATAATATGGTGTAAATAACACATCAAGATGAAGTTGATGGATCTAATCCTTTCCTTAACAATAAATTTCTCATATTTAATATCTTAAAACTAATGTGGGAGTAATTTATAAAATTTTACTAAATAATCTCACTAATATACTTCTTCTAGTAATCCTCCCTCTAATGCCAATTCGGGGAGTGATCCTACCAATACCAACCCACCTCCTAATACAAATCAAATTTCAGCCCAAGTTATCCAAGAAATGAACATAATGAAAAATTATAACACCAACCAAATGAGGCAACTTCAACAACACTTAGTTAATGTGGCTAATCAACCTCCAACTATCCATCTTCAAGCTAATCCTAATTATATTCATCCACCTCTTCAGGATACCTTAGGTAATGTTATGCCTCAACCCATAATATATAAAAATATGCTTCAAAATATTCAAAATGATCCTTTATATCCCTTCATTATATCCGTTGATATTCATAACATTTCTCCAAATATAAAATATGATGGGACTAAAGACCTTGACTCATTTCTTAAAGCCTCTAGCAACCTTTACAAAGAGAGGATCCAAACTAATACCTTTGCCACAAGTAAAATATTAGTTAAAACTTTAACTAGTGATGTATTATAATGGTATAATCAACTTCCCTGACATTATATTTGGTAACTTGAAGATTTGGTTAATCCTTTGGTTAAAGAGTTTCAACACAATGATCTTCCCAAAAATTATCTTAGCCACTTCATCAATGCTAAACAATTTCCCATTAAATCATCTCATGATTTTATTAAAAGATGGAAATTATTGGCCCATAAATCCAACCATAACATGACTAATGATAACTTATTCAAAATATTTATCACCGATTTGACTCCCACTATCTAATATAAGGTTTGAAGCTTTGCTTCCCAAACACTTAATGAAGATTTTGATCAATATAAATGTCAGGACTTTCTTTTGAAGTAATTCAAACCTAATCTTAAAATTCTTAAATGATATTTCCATTCATCTAATACTATCACTATTATTTATTTAAAAACTAAACTAAGAATTTATAAAATAGATGTTCATTTACCTTCTTATACACCTCTTTTGGTTTAGGAAATGAAACAATTTTTACCACACTATAAACCTTTCATCTATCCCAATTATCCTCATAAGTGGTATGAACAAAATCTATTTTGTTGTTTCCTTGCCAACTTTGGGAATTCTCATGAATATTTTATAGGTCTCACTAATTTTTTTGTCTCTTATATGCTTGATGATTCATTCAATCATGAAGTTATGATCAATATTTATCCTCAAGAATACAACACTGCTTTTAAAAAATGACAATCTTCTAGAGCTTATACCTATAATAAATAGAAATATTATTCAAATAATAAACCAAATACCAAGGATTTTTGTGTCATTGATGTTGATTATGACCAATATTTCAATAATTCTCAATATGTCAACACTAGTAAGGTTAACTACCATTTCACAAATCAGCTCATAAAGATCATGTTACCATGCTTAAGAAGCCATCTTTAGAGGAACAACTTATTAAATATACTACCAAAAATAATATTAATTTGAAATACCAAGATGAACCATCTCCTCCTTTTTATCCTCTAACCACATCTATTACTCAAAAATTTAATTTACCTCCTAAACCTCATGCTAGTTTTTCTAAGTCACATTGGAGCTTTCTTGAAAAACTCAACTCCATGCCTTGTAAGATTCCACTTATGGGGTTGGTTCGTACTTTTACCTATCATCATAAATTACTTATGTAATATATGAAAGAAATTTATGATCCATCCTCTTTAAATGAAGAACCATCTCCTATTGAATCTCAACCTACTAACATAGATACCATTGAAACTATGTGTCCTTCTAAACCCTCTATTGAATTCCTTGAAGAAGACATGATCAATGATGAAATTCTCTTTCATGCTAATTATCCACCACTTTTCATCAAAGTATCCATTAATACCACTCGTATCTATTAATTTCTATTTGATGAAGGTTCTAGTATTAATGTAACATCTTTGTGGCTCATCCAACAACTTGGTTATAACAAGAATCATCTCAAGCAAACCCATATTACTTGTCATTGTTTTGATAGGAAAAATCAAAAACCACTTGGTTGTATTTGTATTCCATTTACTATTGGCCCTAATACCATCCAAATGAAGCTTATGGTCCTTGATTTACCTTTATCTTATAACATACTTCTTGGTCACCCATGGACTCATAAAATAAGGTACATTACTTCTTCTGGTAGTCAATGCATTAAATTTTTACATAATGGATAAAAATACAAGCATGAAGACAATACCAACCCATGAAGTATTTATCTTCCTAATCCTAAATCATAATATTATATTCCTAACATTCCTAAGATAAATAGTTCTCCTTTACCCAAGTTCATCAACATGAATATTGATTTACAAGTTACTCTTACCAATTCTGATGATGATGAGCCTAATTATTTTCAACATACTAGAAATAATACCAAGTTAACTCCCTAAATTTCATAATGGCTTCATCCTTCTCTATTATCAAGGCATCATATTAATCCTTTTATTGATGAGATTACTAATTTTCCCCTTCCATGCAATGCTAAGGAACCTTCTTTACCTAAAGATGCCTTCATTTGCAATGATTTTGTAACGTAAAAATTATTTCAAGATCCTCTCATCATATATTCTTGTACATTTAGTAATGTCAATATCTCAACCTCTAAAACTCCCCCAGATTCTCAATCATGTACATTTTTTCCAACATATGATGATAATTATATAATTATCCAAGCTCAATCTAGAGACTTGGATGTTCAGCAGTACCAAAAAACCTTAGCCAAAATCAATGATTTTAATTCGGATGTTCATACCATTTGTATGGATCATACCTTAGATCTTGAGGGTAATGTGCATCCTACCAATTCTCCTCTTATTGATAATCTTTGGGTGGTAGAGAAAATTATACCTTCTGAACCTCTAAAAAATTTTACATTTCCTTTACCTACTTTTGATCCAATCATTACATCTAATCCTTCTCCCATCACTAAACCCACTAATATTCCAACCCTTTTTTATCCATCTACTTCTACTCCTAAAATTAAACTAGATGCCAAGGAAACTGATGTTTGTCAGATAATTATGAGTATGATCTCTATGGTGATCAAATTCTAGATCTTCAAATAGATGTCAAGTATTATGGTTCTCTTGCTACCTTACCTAGTTATTAAGCTATCCTTGAGTTAATCTATGCTCGAGTACCTAAACTTCCTCAGTAACATCATAAACTTGGGAATTTAAAAACTAAAATTCCTTGCTTTAACAACTTCATTTCTAGCATTGATCCCAACACAAATATATTTTTGCCTTACCCAATACACCATACCACTTTCAAGATGATAATACCATGCTTATTTAAGAAAAAACTCACATTAAATATGGTACTCCATCTTTTCCTCCACCAATTAATGTCTCTCATGAACTCTCACCTACTAAACATGCTAATTTTAGCTTAGTCTTTGACAAGTATTGGGAGGTTTTTTCTTGGTCCTATGAGGAGATGCCTAAAATTAACCCTAACATTATGGTGCATAACATCATTACTTATCTTTATGACAAGATTATGTGTAAAAAAAATTCACCTAAATTTTCCACCTTATGTCATAAGGAAATCATCAAACTACTTGATGGTAAATTTATTAAACTATTGGATTATCCTGAATGGGTTTCCAACATTGTTCCCATTCATAAGAAGGTCACTATGGTCATTTACATTTAGATTGATTTCTATAATATTAATATTTATTATCCCAAGGATGACTTCCCTTTACCTTAAATAGATGCCATTGTTGATTCGAAAACTAGTTATGAAATGCTATCTCTTATAAATAGTTTCTCAAGATACAATTAGATTCATATCACTCCCGAGGACCAACAAAAGATAGCTTTTACCATAGAATTGGGAACCTTTTTTTATGTCAAAATTCCTTTAGGCCTCAAAAATTTTGGAGCCACTTACTAGAGAGCAATGAATCACATATTTCATGATCTCATCCATAAAATCATTAAAACTTATGTAGATGATCTCATTAATAAATCCAAAAATCATAAGAATCATCTTTAAAATCTTGGTATCATCTCCTTAAATAAAAATTTAGGCTTAATCCTTAAAAATGGGTATTTGGAGTCACACATGGAAAATTGTTAGTATTTTTAGTCCCTCTCCATGACATTTATGTTGACCCAAACAAAATTAGTACTATCATAAACATGCCCATTCCTCATTCTATTCCTAACAATCATGCTTATTTAGTCAAACTTGGGGTAATTAGATAATTCATCCCTGAAATAGCATATTGAATTCACTCCATCAATTCCCTTTTCAAGAAAGGTACTAGCATGAAATGGATGGACCCATGTCAAAAAGCCTTTGATTACATGAAAGAGTTATTACTTTATTGACCTACACTTAGTCCTCATTATAATGATAAACCTTTTATTCTATATACTTCTTCCACAGCTATTTTAGTTGGATAAATGCTTGCCCAACAAGATGATGTAGGAAGAGAGTATTATATCTAATATATTAATTGAGGCCTCATCAATTATGAGATACATTATACTAAAGTTGAGCATGATTGCCTCACCATCTATTTTGTAGCTATAAAGATTTGCCACTATATGATTTACCAAACTACTTATGTCATTATTTATTTTGATAACCTTCATCATTTATTTCAAAGAATTTATTACTAGAGATATAATTGGTAAATTTATTGTTTTCCTTATGAAATTTGATCTCTAAATCATCATTCAAAAAGCTATCAAAGGGAAATTCATAGCTAATCAAATTTTCACAACTTCCATACCAGCCACTTATTCTCTTCATGATAATATTTTAGATTACAATATCCTTTACATCGAGGTCTTAATCAATATATTTCTCTCAAAGATTATTTTCATATCTTTACTATAAAATTTTAAGACAATAATCTTTATGAATCCTCTACTCCCTCTGGTACTACTAAACCAAAAGTAGTTATCGAGGAGCTTCCTAAAATCAATGTCAACTTGCATGAGGATACTTGGACCATTCACTTTGATGGTGCTAAATGCCTTTAAGGAGATGGGGAAGGTTTTATTCTCACAAGTCATCTTGGAAATATCATTCCTTTATATTTTCACTTCATAACTGATGTCACCATCAATATGGTTGAGTATGAAGCTCTTATCTTAGGTATGAGAGTGCTCTTTATTTATACATTCACTACCTTCATGCTTTAGGTGATTCTTATCTTATTTAATACCAAGTTATTGGAGATTATCAATGTAAAAGTGAGAACCTCATCACATATCATCAAATTACAACCACTCTGGCTAAGGATTTAATCTCTCACTATTGAGCCTAGTCCTAGAGATCAAAATTCCATTATTGATTCTCTTTCCTCTTTAACATCTCTATTTCATCCCCACCAAGTCTTTTCTCATCCAAAATATATTATACAAATAATATAATCTCCATCTTCTACTTAAACATTGGATTCACTTATCTATCATATCGAGGTTGTTTCAATTCAAAAAATCCCATGGTACTAAGACATCATTCAATTCTTGGAACATCAAAATTATCCTCCTACTTTAGACTCTCTTGAAAAGACACCTATTCATAAACAAGATTTCAAGTATGGATTTTGATACAATATCCTTTATTATCAAAATGTTAAAGGTACCTTTCTCCATTGTGTTATGTAAGATGAGGTCCCTCCTCTTATTGAATAATCACATGGGGGAATTTATGGTGGCCACTATAGCAAACATACTACATCTTGCAAATACATAAGTATAGGTTACTTTTGGCCTACTCTTGAAAAGGATGCAATCAAATATTCTAAAAAGTGTAATCCTTACTAGATTCATGATGATCTAATCCATTTAAATACAACTAAACTTTAAGCTATCAAATTTCCTTGGCCATTTTCTACTTGGGGATTCAATCTCATTGGCAAACTACATCTCTCCCAAGATGGGAATGTCTTTATCATCACAACTACCTAATATTTTACCAAGTGGGTAGATGCCAGGCCCATTATTGATGTCATTAGTCCTAAAATTTGAAAATTTATTCTTAATCAAATAATTTTCCACTTTGGTGTTCCCCATACCATCATTTTAGATAATGGTGATAATTTTAAAACCAAACATGTTAAACAAATTTGCAATAAATTCAAAATCAATCAAAAATTTTCCACACCTTATCATCTATAATGTAATGTCTAAGATGAGTTTAATAATAAAATTATCCATAAAATTATCCAAAATACAATCCATAAAACCCACATATATTGGCATCTTCATCTTTACCATACACTTTTGGATTATCAGACTAACATATGCATTGCCACCGGGGCAACTCCATTCTTGCTAGTCTATGGTTTTGTCAGTTATTCCTTTAGAATTTGATCTTCCCTCTCTTTTTATATCTATTAGTGGTATTAATATTGATGAATAATTATGTGAAACACATATTCATTCCCCTAATCTACTTTATGAAAATCATCTTTCCACCTTACAACATAACCACCAATACAAGGCTCATATTGTCAGGCAACATAATAAATGTGTTTAATTTTGCACATTTAATGTTTGTGATATTTTAATTAAATTATATTACACCCATGATAAAGAAATTAAATAAAACCATAAATGGTGGGTTCCATATTTATTCAAATATATTGTTGGTCTAAACACCTACCACCTTCAAACCAATGAAGGCCATGTTTTCAAAGAGTCCAACAATGCATAGTTTATCAAAAAGTACTTTACCTAAAAATTTCCATATTTTAATTATTTATATCTACATCTATCTAAAAAAAATTATAGGTTAGTTACAAGAGTCTCTCCCTTTGCAAGATTATTCCTTTCATAAACCTTTAGTCCTCCCTTTAGGTCTTTTATTTTCTTGATGTACTAAAGTCATATTTAACTTCTTGTATTTTATATTTTTGACACCCCTTGGGTTTTAAATTTATGAGTTGCTTCATAAGACCATAGATAGGACCTAAAACTGCTAAAAAAATATGATATTTTACTTATTTTTATCCTTAATGTTTTCCAATTTACTTTTTAATACCCCTCAAGTTTTTATTTTGTGAGTTACTTCATAAGACTATGGAGAGGGCCCAAAATTCCTCGCAAAACTACAATATTTTTTCTTACCTCACTTTATCTTTCACTTTCTTATTGGAATCCTTGTGGGTTTATCTCCTATGGATTTTTAGTGTAAGACCATGGATATGACTCAACACTTCTCATAAAATTACCATCTTTTTATGTTTATATATTATCCTTATTCTCAAATTTAGATTTTTGATTCTTTTGATAGATAAAATTTTTGTAAACAATCTATGTTATCATTTTTTCCTCCATTTCCCTCATTCTTATGATAAGGAATGACACATTACTATCATTGTATCCCTTTTTACCCTTTGTCACATTTTTTTGAGATTTGAAGTAATTCAAATTATTCCATGTGTCTCTCTTCTTGATTTCCATTTATTTCACTCCATATTAAATAAAACATTGTTGAAATCAAGATAGAATTTTTATTTCACCTTGATTTATGATACTCTTATACCATATGTTATTTAAAGTTCTTTCTCATCACAACCTTATCCTAAGTATTCAAATAAAGGTCATATTTAGCACCCATGTTTGGTTTTAAAAATCCATATGGAGGAGAAATATAAAAATACATCAAGAAAGTTAAAACCTAAATCATTTAAAAAAAGGAAATGATATAAAAGGAAAAAAATATTATTAACAAGTCAAATCACACTAAAAGATGTGATTTAAAGAACATCTCATTCTTCTAGTCAAAATTCAAACTCCACACTTAGCCTCATGATAGAGCTAAGGTAATTTTGAGTTTGATAGGCAAATATATTATAAAAAGATAATAAAAAAATATTTTAGTGCTACCTAGTTTCTCATGCAAGTACCCAATCTTCATAGTAGATAAATGGATCTATAAGGGGTCCTGAAGAATGGGAAACAAATTATGGGAAGGTAGGTTGATTTTAATTTTCATACATATATCCTTCATGGGATGAGCTATATACTTAATTTATTTACCTAAGACTTTTGTGGCTAATATAAGTTATTAAAAATCCTTAAGGTTAAAATTGTTCTTATTTTGACAAACTTAATTTGAGTGTCTTGACATTGATAAAGAGTTCCTCTATCCTAGTTTTTCCTTCATTCTCCCCTCTACCCATTTCATTTCCCCCCATTATAGATAAATTATAATTCCAAATCTATTCTCCCCTCTTCTCTACTCCTTTACCTCTTACAAACATGATAAAACTACTTTGTTTTAGTTTTATCTATCCTTAGAGCAAAATAACATGTTTGAGTAAATATGGATTAAGTTATTTACACCATGATTTACATTTCTACACTTATTTTTACTTTCATTATACTATTTGTAATTTATTTTACTATCCTTCTATTATGGACACCTAAGTTTGTACCCTTTTTCCATTGTTGAGTGAGGTTGGCTTGTTACTTCTCATTGGATAATTTTGTTTTCCCTTTTATGTACCTTTTTACATTGTTTAGTGAGATAAGGATTGTTACTACTCACACATAGATTTTTTTTACCATTATTTTTCTTATTTTACCATTGATGTTTGATTACCATCCTTTTTTGATGTGTATCCTTTGTTTGACTTAGTGAGATTGCCTTTCTTACTTGAGGTTTACTTGTTTGAGTTTTTCAATATTTAGTAGCTTTGGATTTTTGGTTACCTAATTTACTCTTGTTTTTGACATGGTAATTTGGTATAACATAGCACTTGTCAACCTAAATTTCCAAATTTCCCAATTACATTCTATCCTCATAGCACCAACTATCTTGGATTTTCTTGCATTTATTTTTTTTGCTCTTTATTTTTTTATTCTTAGGTTTGTCAAAAGTAGTCTTTACACCATACAAAATCAAAACTAACAACATAGTGTAAAACAATCCTATGTTAAATTTAAGTCTAGGCATGAATTATATTTACTCTTTAGTTATTTAATTTTAAGTCATTTACTTTCAATTATTTTTTCTTTAAAATATAACTTTTTTTAGCATCAACATTGTGTGTTACTATGTTATTTCTTGAAACACCATAACTTATTACACCTTAGTGACATGTGATAAGATTCAAGTGGGGTATATGTATACACATAATATTTTTAACTTTTATCAAATAATGATGCTTTATATCTTGTAAGAACCCATCAAGACTCAATCTCTCTAAGTTGACACCATAAAGGGTACACCAAGAAAGGGGTGGAAAGTTATTTAATGCTTCATAGGATTATTGTCACTTATTGACACATTATTAATAATCTAAATAGATATTAAAACCATTCCCTAAGATATTACTCATCCCTTTCACACTCCTCTAGTCTTTTCTCCCTTTCCATCCCTCTTTTCATCACCTTGATCCCCTTTCAAAAATTAACCATACTAGGTCGACTGGGTTAACCCTATACAGTTTTAGCCTCTGATTAGTATACAAGGTGGTTTGGGTCAACCCTATACTTTTTTTTGGGTATTTTCACTTGAGATCTTTATTATCCCTTTGATCAACCTAGCTTGAGATCTAGTGATTTATCTCTCAAAAAATTACATGGTCAACTAGGTCAACTCTATGTAACTAACATATTCAAAATGATTTAGGGTGAGATCCACCTATAAATATAAGATCATTACATAATTATTTCAATATGAAATCAATATTTATTATTTTATTGCACTTGTTTACAGTCTGCTCTTTTACCATTCTACTAGAGGAGTCTTAGCTTAGGGTTTCTATTTGGAAAATCAAATCTTATGGATAAGTCTTGGATGCTTTTGTATTTCTTAGTTATCATTAAAATCCATAACAACCTATTTCAAATCCACTTTGGCAAAGGGAGAGATTGAGTCTCAATGTGTTCACATTCAGATAAGTATATTCTAACTTTGTTATCCTCTCTTTAAGTAGATATAAGTATCATAATTATTGTCTCAAACAATATCACTCTTCTTATTCCATGTATTAGTGTCTTACTCATAATAATCTTAATTTATATTTACTTATACATGTTTTTATTTATTTACTAACCCCCTCATGTTATGCCACAAGATTTAGTGTGCACTTGATTAGATTTAATTTATTTTTTATTAGATATATAGTAAAACATTAAACCTAGGACTATTTTAGGGTAGTTTCATGATTGTGTTAGACTTTAGGCTTTATAACCCTTCCTATTATGGTATATTATGATAAGTGATCCCCTAATCGGGTCTAGTGGATCCCTATATTGGTCGTGTTCTTGATTAACAAATATATATTACCAATTAAAAGTGTGGGTATGTTCTATCTTCTTTGATCCAATATTTATTTATAAACATGATGCATTTAAAATTGCATAAACATTCCTAATCCATAAGGATGATGACCCATTCTATAGGCTAAGATAAAATGGGAGTTGGTTGAGTGAGCCTTCAAGAAAGGGTAATATTAGCTAAAATTTTCTAAGGTGACTCACAAGGTGTTTAAGGAAGTTAAGGGATTGGTTGGATGAGTAAAAATGTGAGGGAGATAAAGGTGGAAGATTTATAGGTTAGGTGAAAATCCATATTTATTGAAAATTTTGGATAAAAGGTGTGCATAATTGATTAATTTTGAATTATTCAATTATTTGAATTTAGAGGGAAATGGTGTTAATTCAAATTTAATTTTGGGGAAGAAGAATAAGTGTGATAAGGTGCATTTTGAAACTAAATGAAATTTAGGTTTTTAAATTTTCCCTTCTTTTAAATGATATTTCAAATCAATACCATTTTGGAGAATAGTATAAAAAGTAGAGTGTTGATGATTGAGAAGAAAAAGTTACACCGAATGAATTAAAATGACTAGGATGATACCCCATCGAGTATTCCTATGGGAAACTAGATGAATGTTATATATGAGTCAAAGGAAAATGATGAAGAGGTTATAATTAAATCTATAAATAGATAAAATCACTAGAAATTGATACCACACTTGGAAGATTAAAATATTTGTAAATGATTTACCCCTAGTAGATAATTTATAGAGAACAAATGGAAAAAATAATATTTTTGGTTTAAATAATGAACATTTGGATTATGACTATGCTCATGGGTCTTATGAGAAGATGTGGGAACTATATATCCCAACAATGGTAATCCATGTATCATAAAATAAATAACATAGAGTTTCCTATGTGAGATATAGATTTATAAAAGTGATATTGACAAGTAGTTGATAAATATTTTTTTAAATGTGTGAAGGGAATATAGATGCAACTAAACTAAGAAATAAAATAAAAAGTGAATTGTAATCTAAAGTAACTGAACCTAGTATAGCTAGGACATGTCATTAATCTAAGGATTACAAATCATAGTTGGATGCATGTGTAGATAATTACTTAGGCTGACACGAGTGATGTTATTGATGTAAGTATAATATATGGATATGTAGAGTAGTGGGTAAAATAATTACCTATGGGGATTATATTTACATATCTATATCATCATACATGGATATAAATATTATTTTATAGCCTAGGTATACACCCAAGAGGTATAGGTCATGGGCTAAGGATTAAGAGAGTGATTACTAGTCAAAAGGGAGGGAGACAGGGATGATAAAATGGTCATAGGGAAGGGAGATAGGGATGAAGATATGGTTATAGGGGACAAAGGATTGGTGAGACATGGTTAGAGTATGTGTAGGTGATAGAGTTGGGTATGGATGAGGACATGGAGATGAGAGTTATTGTATAGGATCTTGTGGGAGGAGGAGAGACTCATTTAGTTATTATTAATAGTGATATAGAGATGAGACCTATGATAGATATTCATGAATAGATGAATGGAGTAGGGGGATCAAGGCTTTTTATATCTATATAATATTAGAGACTGATACATAGGATACATGAGGACATCAAGGATCATGATATAGATATTACTAGATGGCATGGGGATGTGGATGTTAGATATGCTCAATTAAGATTGAGAGCCACAAATATAAAATGTTTATAGGGTGAGGTAGATGGAATACAAGATGAGGTTGAGAGGTTAGAGCATGAGGGATTTACCTTATTTGGATTATTGAGACAAGATGTAGAGACACAAACACTAGATGGCACATGATTGATATAGAGTTATCAAAGAGGGAAATACACATCATTGGTTGAGTTAGTAGAGGCTAGGGTACTATTGTCATGAAATGGATAGGTGAAAAACTTGGATAAGGTTATACAGGTTATAGAGTAGTTTACTTATTAAAGGAATTGATATGATGAGGCCATTCCATGAGCACAATGAGCACCTTCATATAGATAGTACTCAACTATGAGATCTTTATTAGGGAAGTTAGTAAATCTTGTGGAGTCAAATAGATATGCCAAGAAGTCATCATTGTGAGTCATGGTTCCTTTGAGGAATAAACCTCAACAAATTGAACCTAGTCTAATGACAAATTCCCCATATAAGGGTTAGGATAGAGTTTATAAGGATAAAGTGTAGTTTATTGAAGTTTGATATGCAGAGTGTATGTTATATTCATCATCTATATGTTATTCATGTACCTTGCTTCAATTATATTGGTTTTTTGTAGGCTATATGAAGTGTTAGCTAGTGACGATACTCTTGAAGTGTCATAATTCCATAGTGTCTTATATAAACCTATCTCTTTCTATCCTAAAAAATTGTGGATCTATTTATAGCCTTCATAAAAAATACTCATTCTTGTAACCTTGTCATGGAATCTGACTAGTTCTTGTCTTGATTGAATTCATTAGTAGTCATAGAAGTGTCCAAGTTGAAAGTAGGTATTTGAACATTTGGTGCATCACCACATTTATTATAGATTTACATTCATTTATTTCTCTCCCTTTCCATCCTAATAGAACTTGTTTAGTAAAAGGAATTATATTTTTATATTTGAGTAGCTCACCTAAAAAAAAATCTTGGAGGTCTGACTCAAGTTTAAGTATCCCATATCTTAGGGTCATTCCCATGTTAGACTGGGTTTGAGAGTAGGAATTAAACATTTATTCTTTTATCTAAGGTGAAATTGATGACATTAATAGTTTTGTCATGCTTGGTGGGACAAGTTGAAGAAAAATCTAAATATTTGGTGATATCTTTGGATAAAAAGTGTAGTATACACTAAACGAGAGCACCTAGTGAATCTAAACATCTCCGGTCTATAAAATCTAGTCCCTTACCTACATGCCAAGAGGAACCATATCATATATAATGGTTATTTACTTCCATTTTAGTGAGATCCTAATTACCTCAATAAGAAGGAGATTAATAGCATCCTTTTCCCTTATTAGGAGGTGCAACTTAAGATAGTCATCCCACAAAGCACAATCTACATCTCCATTTAGAATGTTCCATTCTAGGTGAGGTCTATTTCCAATTCCATTCACAATACTTCTATGGAATCAAGAATTTTTACCCTTTAATGGGGGAGACCTCTTAACCTTTATCAATATGATGACATCCCTAATGCCTCTTTGAAGAGTCTACCATACTTTACAAGAGAAAACTCCATCAATCCTATAGATCACATTGCTAATATTATAAACCTTTGTGAATTACATCACATTACATAATAGAATTTATCCATGAGACTAATAGAAACATCCTTGAAGGAAAAGCCCTGTAATGGTATAAAGGTTTAGATCCTACCTCCATCAATAATTATGATGAGTTGGGTGAGTGCTTATGTAAAAATTTTGAAGATAGAAGTGACCATGTGTCAGTTATGGAATAACTTACCTCAACCAAGAGGGCACCCCAAGAATATATGGTTGATTTTAGTTATATATTATAAAAGACTTGGGATAGGATCCCTATCATCATTAAACACACACCCAATTATGCTTTCCTTTAATATTTAAGAGCATTGAATTTAGACATTGTAGTCATGATCCAATCCATGGGTGGGACAACTCTGCCTGGGGATTATGAGATAGCTATAAGAGCATAAAATTATTTGATACAAGTATGAAAATTCATGCCAAGACCTCTCATTACTCATTTTCCTAAGCTCCAACCAATCCCACCTACCATTGCTCCATTTCCCACTCTAAATAACCAAACCCAACCTAATGATGGCTAAGTGGATAAATTTGAAAGAATTGAGATATTGATGAAAGCATAAAACAACAATCTCGTGGCTTTATAAAGATAAAAAAAAAATTCATATAGGCCATACTCATTCCAAGGTACCTTTCAAACCTAATATCCTATTCAATCCTAAAATAGACCCCCTAATCCATAAAACTAACAAACCCAAGGCCAACTTATTCAAGGTAGATATTATAATAGATACAACCCTATAGATGAAAGTATCTCAAGAGCCTTGGTCCCCACACAAAACAATCTTGCATAAGAGGGTCAATGGCAATTAGGGGAATAGTCTAATGATATTATAATGGTTACAAATGGGGACATGTATCAGGACCCTAGTTAGAAACATACTCCCTTATTCCCAAGCCATGACACCATACTAATTCCATCACGAGGCCCTCTAATGAACAAAGGTAATGTGATTGACATGACATCATCAAAACCTCAAATTCATTAACAAAGAAACATGGGTAATGCACCAACAAACACCATGTGTTTAAAATTTCAATAAGGGGAGCATATGTTTAAACATGTCATATAAAACATGGTATAGATTAAAAAAAGGATAGATGGACTAGTTGCAGCCCATACAAGGGCTAAGAGGAAAATGTTAGATGATGGTTTGGGATATCCTATTGCTTCTTCAACACCTCCAAAACCTAGTCAACAACCAACTAATTCAAATATGGTTTATAAAGCTCCTATAACTCAACAAGTACCCCAACATCATGGATAGTAGTATAAGTCTCCTTTATTTTCTCATGTCACATAATTGACAAGTGGTGTTTCTACCTCTAATGTATAGTCCAAAGGTACTAGTTTTCCTATCAATATTATAGATCATATGAAAAATTCTAATGTCACATTTTAAATGTATGATACTATGCCCATTATGAGTTATAAATAAATCATTCATCAAGATCTCTTCAATCTTTCTCATGTGAATGAGACAACTAAAAAGGTGAACATTATTTTCAAAAATAGTAGTTAGCATGGTCCTAGTCAGGTTTCTAATCAAGTTCTTAATCAAAGTCAAGTTCATAATATTGTTCTTCCCCCCAAGGTTGTCAATCCCCCTCCATTATATTTATCAACCATCATAAGAGATTTCCTAATACATAATTATATGATAGATTCAGGTACTTCCACCTTAGTTATGCCTAAATCCATAGTAGATACGCTTGGGCTTAAGTATGTACTTAATGAGAGGGTGTTCTCTAGTTGAGTGGTTCCTCCACTAAAATAGTAGGCATAGTGAAAGATATTAAAATCACATTGGTGGCTTGATCAAATTGTATCATCACTCAATATTTAATGGTTGTATACTTACCCTCATATTTTACCTTATGCCTATCTAGGGACTTTACTTCAAATATCAGGGAATATTTGTCTTATAAATAGTCATACATGGTTTTTAGGACCAAATATGGGACTAAGGTCACTATTATGTCTTAACCTATCTCTAAGTTCCATCTAGAGCCTTATATGCCTAACCTTATAAATGTCAACTACACCATATTTGAGAAGGATGAAAATGTTAGTGAACAAGAACCTCATGATCATCTTGAAGGCATTTTAGACATATATCTAATGAATGGGTAGTTGACAACCATGGATTTGATCCCTTTAGCAATATTGAAGAAGAAGATTTATGGTTTTATTGTATACATGAGGAGGGTGCTATTATACCTTTCTTAACTAACATCACTCAAGAACAATATAGTCTTTGGACCTTATTCTTTGATGGCTCAAGTTTAAAATAAGGTAATAGAGCTGGGGTCATGTTGGTTTTGTCCTTAGGTCAAAAATACTATTCATTTTCAAGATTCTAATTTAGTTTCATTTCAAACACAACTAAATATGAAGCTTTTTTACATGGTTTTTAAGAGGAAAGAAGAAGAGGTGTCCAACTTCTTCAATTCAAATAAGATATTGAGCTTGTTATGAAATAAGTGAAAGTCATAACTGTAGTTAAGAACCATCATTTGAAAGCCTACAAACATCATGTATGGGATATCATAGAATACTTCTTGGTATTTAATATATAATACATACCAAGGTAATCAAATAAACATGCACATAGGTTTTTAGCCATTGAAACTTAGTATGAGGTTGTAGATGGAGCCAAAGGCAACTAGAGCTAAGGCAAGGTCAAAGTCATATGTAGGGTAGTTGTACCTACTAATGAGGTAAGTTAGTAGGTATTTTATGATGATGATAAAATTATATGTTTTTTGATGTAGGAGGTAGAATTTACCATAAAAATAAAAATAAGTTACAACACTAGTATGATGATAAGAGAGTATAGATAAGATCTAACGGTCTATAACCTAGCACTAATTTTTGTGCCAAAATGTTTACCATAGATTATTTATAGGAAAATTATTGAATATACTGATATTAATACATAAAATTATCAACTTAAATAAAAATCAATGTAACACTAATAAACACATAATATAGGAGTTGATTACAGAGTTGTATAAATGCCTACATCTCCAAGTTTACTTATAGTATGAACTGATCCATTTCCATGAAAAGTGAGTACATGGCAAGTTCTGATAATTGTCAAATAGATACTCTAAGATTGCACACAAATCATCAATAGAGCTTCAAAAAGTCTTGATAAACACATGAACAAACCTTCCACCTTTTTATTGCATAAATGTAATCTCTTAATTGTTTAAACTTTCAAAGAAGCTTGGTAAACCCACAAACAAATTCACCACCTTATCAGACATGTCTAGATGTATATATTTGACCTTTTGAAGAATCCCAGTAAACCTAGGAATAAATTTTCCACCTTCCCAAAAACACCTCTATATTTATTCAACTCAAAAATCTCACTTCTAAGCATAAAAATGGCAACAAATAGCCTCAAATCTAGACACTCAACATATAGCTGGAACTATCTGAAACACTAGAGTAATTCAATAGTTTACCTCAATGTTTAGAAATGACTTTATATCCCTCAAATTAGAGGTAGAGTATAAATAGGTCTATTTAGGCCTTCTACAAAGTCTTCTTTATGTTGTCTTTAAATACAACATTGCTCATTTTATATCACTTATAATCCCAATGGTATAGTAGTTGGGCATCTCAACATTTTGCATAGAAACCATGATTCGAGTCTCCACTCCACACTTTGTTTATAAAATAAGCCCCAATGCCTTTATATACTACTCAGGCTCTTGAGTGTAATGGTTAAGACATTATCCTTTTACCCAAAATAGGAGAATTTGGAATCCACTGACTATGTTTTTGGGCTAAGGTAATCCTTTAGTCCCACATTTCTCATGGGCTTCCACTATGAGTCTTGAAATAGACTCCCATTGGCCATTAAGATTGGTCTTTAGGCCATTTTGTATGTTTTCCCATCCATTTGTAGTTGAAAAGCATGGCATGTATATCCCTGGAACTTTTAGTCAAGTTGAATCCTAACCCATTCCATGTTGGTAAACTTAGAGGTGTCATGACCAATTATTGGCATGGATTATTCAGTCAAATACATGGCATTTGGAAATAGTAACATATTTCTTAGAACCTAAGTGGATGTTTGGATTGGCTCAATCTATTACCTTGCTGGGATAAATCCAAACATGGCATTGAATGTGCCATGAGGTGACTATCTCCATGGAATTATTTTAGCATTTGGTTGGAAAATCTATGGTAACACGATGATGCCATGGGCTTCATGTTGATCTATAAACTCATTCATGTCTTGGAATTTGGAGTAAATTTAGATCCAAATCATGTTGGGAATCTGGGAACCCATCCAAGATGAATTTAGACCTAGATCATCTTTCATGCTAAACTAGGTTCTCCATCCAATTTTGTTGGATTGAGCTTGGAACTCCAACTTGATCTTCATCCCAACTTAGATACCTAAACTTGGTCTTGGTTGGATTTTGGGCTCTCCACCTTAGCTTATGTCATCATCACAACTTGACTCACTATCCAACTCAAGTCTATCCCAACTTGGGCTCAGGTTGACAATTTTTTTAGCTTATAGAGGAAAAGGTGGTGGAAAGCCACATAGTGGCTTGAGGACCCACCATGTGATCCACTCACCACTCACCACATGTCATTTTCCAACTGAAGGTTCCATCTAAACCATGTTTCTACCTTGTTTTATCTTCAACATGTGATATCTTATGCATACGATCTTGAAATTGACCCATTCAAATTACATCTAAAAGATATTGATTGATCAGTGTACAAATTGATGAATTATTTTTTGGAACAAAATATAGATCCTCTTGGATCAATCCTACCTACTAAAAGGGTTTTTGGTCCACTAGAGGATGGTACCTAGTTTGTTCCACTATAATACCAGTTGGTTTTGTATATTTATAATGGGTGTTTATCAAGATATTAGGTTCCCCAATTAAATCAACTAATTGATTACTTATTTCAAAAACCTCTGTTATTACATGGTCATCAATAGCCTCTACTAGGATGTGATGACTTCCTTTGCTACATGGTTTCACAAGAAACTCTTCATAAATAAGTCTAGTGATCTCTTAACACGTCCATCAATATCATCTTCTGCTACATGGTTTCATAGAAGTATGTGTGAACCAAGTTATTTTTTGAGTTTTTTGTAAAATAATTATTACAAAAACAAGAATATCTCATTTTTTATATGCTTGGAAAATGTCTACCCAAAAACGTGAGAAGATAACTTGAGTATGATAAACTTGTCACTCAAATATTTCTCTATAGGTGATTTCCTAAGATAAAAAATTACAAATGATATAATGCATATATATATATATACAAATAGTGCCCTATGGGTCTTTTACAACTGTACATGATTTATGTCACAATATTGCCCATATGGGTCTTATTCATACATCTAACTTAGCAAATTATTTGTGCTAGTTTTATAAGTATATATAAATAGATGACCTAAAATACACCTAAGACTCCTTACCAGTTATAGGATCCTAGTGTGGGCTTGGCTCCTTCAGTAGACTCTCTATGGATCATCATACAACTCATATTTAGGTTCTTCTTGGTCTCCTAGTACATATGAGTCCAGTGTTTGGCTAGAATTATTGTGATTGGGTCTAGAGACTTACCCCATCTCAAACTAAACAATCCAAGTTTGATCTAAGTGAAGCTCGATACTATCATCTCTAAAAGATGCTTATAAAGAGAAGAGATATAAATTTCCTAGAACCATCTTGGAGATAATTTCTTAGAACCATCTTGTTCATCTCCAATGGAATGTTATCAAGAGTCACCATGTCTTAGAAATGTCTCCTAATTGTAAATCACAAGGTGCATCAACATATTGCCATACCTTAGATAATACCATTCTATGTGTCAACTATTTTAACATGTGGTAGTGTAAATGTTGGCAAGCCTAATAGATGTACTATGTCATTAGACACATAACCTATTAAGATGTCTCCATAAAAAAATAGTCTAATGACACATCCCTCTATAAAAATAGAAAATTTTGTCTCGATGCTCTCACAAATCATAAGATAATATCTAGAGGTCTAGATGGTGTCGTTTGGCAAATTGTGGATTTTGAATGCTAACTAGTACTTGGAATAGTAGGATTCTTTCCTCTGCTTGTGTTCCTTTACTAGAACCACAATGGTGTATGATCAAGATGTCACAACCAAAAATGTTCTACCACATGTCGAAATCTCAAGCAATGACTACATATTCCATTGGTTGAAGTACTGGGATCATTTAGATGACATTTTTTCCATCCTAACTCTTGTTCTAACTGATCAAAAAGAGAATCAACTTTATGTTGGATTTTGATGATCTGCCGATCTTGAATATGTTGATGGGCACTCATGTTCATCACCATGGTGTTTAATTCTACCATCCATTATACCTACTCTCATTAGCATGACATAATCATTTGTATCATTGAGCCCAATATTAGTAGTATCATGGGAAACTACATATATAAATATAAATCATGGATAAGCTATTTATGGCAAGAACCACTCTAATACCAAACTTGATCCCTAAATTGGCACAAATTTTTATGCCATAATGTTTACCTTGGACTCGTTATAGGAAATTTATTAAATATATCGATATTAATACATAAAATGGTCAATTTAAACAAAAAGTAATGCAAGAATACTAACCACACTACATAAGAGTTGATTACAGAGATTGGAAAATGCCTACATCTCTAGGTTCACTTATAATACAAATTGATCCATTTTTGTGAAAAGTGAGTACATGGAAAATTCTCATAATTGTCAAATGGATAATCTAAGATTAGACATAGATTGACAATAGAGCTTTAAAAAGTCCTAGTAAGCCAATGAATAGGCCTTCCACATTTTTATTATATAAATGCAATCTCTCAATTGTTTAAACTTTTGAATAATCCTGATAAACCCACAAATAGATTCTTCACCCTATTGAACATGTCTAGATGTATATATTTGGCCTTTCAAAGAATCCTTGTAAATCTAAGAATAGATTCTCCACCTTCTCAAAAACACATCTAGGTTTTTTCTACTAAAAAATATCACTTTTGAGAATCAAAAATGAAAAAAATGGCCTCAAATATATACACTTAATATATATCTAGGATAGTCTTAGAAATTAGAATAATTCACTAGTTTACCTCAAAGTCTAGAAATGACTTTAGATGCCTCAAATCAAAGGAAGAGTATAAATAGGTCTATTCAGGCCTTCTACAAAGTCTACTTTATTTTGCCTTCAAATACAACATTGCTCATTTTATATCACTTACAATACCCATGGTATAATGGTTGGACATCTCAACCTTTTGCATAGTAGCCATGGTTTGAGTCTCCACTCCACGCTTCACAAAATAGGCTAACCTTGTTTATAAAATGAGCCCCGAGCCCTTTATATATTACTTGGGCTCTCAGGTAAAATGGTTAAGGCATTATCCTTTTGCCCAAAATGTCAAAATTTAAAACCCACTATCTATGCTTTTGGGAAGGTAGTCCCTTAATCACAAATTTCATATGGGCTTCCATTGTGAGTCTTTGAATAGACTCTTGTTCATCGTTAAGCTTGGTCTTTAGGCCATTTTGAATGATTTTCCATCCATGTGCATTTGAAAACTATGCCATTAGTTGTGTGGAATCTTAACCCATTTTGTGTTGGTAAACTTGGTGGTATCATGACCAAATATTGGCATGGATTATTCATTCAACTTTGTGGCATTTGGAAATAGTGACATATCTCTTAGAACCTAGGTGGATGTTTGGATTGGCTCGATCCATGAGCTATGTTTGGATCAATCCAAACTTAACATTTAATGTGGCATGCGCTGACTATCTCCATGAAAATATTATGGCATTTAATTAAAAAATATATGGTAACATAGTGATACCACAGGCTTCATGTTGATCTGAGAACCCAGTCATGTTTTGGCATTCAAGGTAAATTTATACCTAGATATTATTTTAAAGCTAATAACCCATCTAGGATGAATTTGGACCTAGATCATGTTCTATGCTAAACTAGGTTCTCCATCTAGGTTGGTTGGCTTGGGCTTGGCACTCCAACTTAGTCTTAACGCCAACTCACCTCCTTTGGATACCCTGACTCGGTCTTGGTTGGAATTTGGGCTATCCACCCTAACTCTGGTTAGCATCCCAATTTGACTCACTATCTAACTTAGGTCTCTATACCAACTCGAGCTCGAGTTGATAATTTTTTTTAGTTTATGGAGGAATAAGGTGGTGGCAAGCCACATGGTGGCTTGAGGACCCACCATGTGATCCACTTTCCACTCACCACTTGTCATCATCCAATTAGAGTTTCCATCCAAACCATTTTTTTTCCTTGTTCGATCTTCAACACATGATATCCTACACATATGAGTTTGAAATCAACCCATTCAAATTACATCATAAATCTATTGATCAATCAGTCTACAAATTGATGACTTATTTTTTAGAGAAAAATATAGATCTTCCTAGATCATCTAAAAATATTCCTAAGGGGCTTATGACATTGGAAATCATCTTCAATGAAGATGACCAAGTGAAGAAATATAAGGCACATATCTCAGCCAAAGAGGAACATTATGAAAGGATAAAGATCTTCATGGTCAAATAGTTGAGGCTAGAAAATATTAATATAATAGAGGAGAGATATAAATTTTTTACTCTATACCAAGAGTTATCTAATATATTTGTATGGGAATATAAGGATTTGACCCCAAACTTTCACAACACACCATTGAACTACAGAGCAATGCAAGACCACTCAAGTAGAAGCAAAGGTTGACCAATCCAAAAGTGAAAGAGTTGATGAGAAGGGAAATATTTAAGATAATTAATTCAAGGATCATATTTCCCATCAAACATTCCTCATGGGTGGAAAACCTTGTGATAGTGAGGAAGAAGAATAGGGAAATATGTTTATGTGTTGAATTTAGGGACCTCAATAGGGTGTCCCTAAAATACCACTACCCACTACCCTCAATGGATAAAATTAATTATAAAGGTGGTAGTTTCAAAAATATTCTCATTTCTTGATGGCTACTCTAGCTATAATCAGATCATGGTCAAAGAATAAGATAGTCATAAGACTGCCTTCACCATAAAGTGAGAAACTTATGCATATATGAAAATTCCCTTCAGACCATCTAATGCTGGAAAATTTTTCTAGAGACAAATGGATGTTGCATTTGAAGGTTTGATCAATGACATGGTGCTCATCTACCTAGATGACATCATTATTTTCTCAAAAGACCCAACTAGTCACATTTCTCACTTGAGGTTAGTATTTGAAAGATACAGAGAGTTTGGTGTGTCACTAAATCCAAAAATATGTATATTTGGTGTTCATGAGGGTAGATTATTAGGCTATGTGGTGTCCAAGGATGGTCTTTCCATAAAATATGAAAGATTTGAGTCCATTTTATCTCTACCATTACCCAAGCACAATAAAAGTCTATAGAGTTTTTAGAAAAGATAATTTTTATAAGAAGATTTATTCTAGGCTTTGTAGATATGGTCAAGCATTTTACTCACATGTTAAGAAAGTGTAAAGAGTTTTCATATAAAAATGAAGGAAAGAGGACTTTTGAGTCAATTAATGAGGCCATATCTCATGGCCATATACTCCTTAACCCTAATTTTAGGAAGGAATTCTACTTGTATGAGTTCTCTACATTGGATGCAATATTTACCATGTTGATATAGAAGAATGATCAAGGCTTGGAACAACCTATATATTTATTCAATTATGCCTTAGAGGAGTATGAGGAGAGGTATATATTTTTATATAATCATGTTCTTGTATTATTCAAAGGTTTGAATAAATTTAGGCACATGATCTATAATATTAGAATCATACACATGGTGATACACCCAAGTGTTAAAAATTTTATACTCAATAAAGACCTCAATGAAAAAAGAGATGTATGGGTAGATGCATAGAGTATGACCTTGAGGTTAGAGTTAAAAATATTTTGAGGGGTAGAGGTTTGTGTGAGCACATAAAAGACTTAAATTGAGATAAATATCAAGTGTTGGCAATCCATGATAGCTTATAGGTAGTTGCAAACAACACACATTTTAGTTAGACACATGATATAGTTAGATTTCTATATTTAGGCCAATGTCCTATGGGGATAGATAGATATAAAATAAGGTACTTTAGGTTGAAAAGTATACCTTATGTCCTTGTAGATGGATTGCTTTTCAAGAGAGACAAAGGAAGCATGATTTTGAGGTGTGTGGAATCAAGACAAATAAATAAGTTGATTTAGTAGTTTCATGATGGTCTAATTAGTGGGAACTTTGATGCCAAAACCATAGCCTCCAAAATAATTAGATATGGGTAATTTTGGCCCACAATGTTTAGATATTCTCACTCTTGGGTAAGGAAATGCCCAAAATGTGCAATGTTTGTTGGCAAGAAGAAGTTAGCTTCCTTTCCCTTGAAACCCATATAATTAGAGCATCATTTATGAAACGGGGATTAGATTTTATAGGAATGATACACCCCCTTCAATTAAAGGGCGTAAGTGGATCATTAGAAATATATATTACTTTACAAGGTGGGGTTCATTGGCTACCCTTAAAGAGGCTAATGAAGTTTTTGTTTTGTACTTATATGACGGCCTTATGACCAAGTTTAGTGTGCCTTCTACAATCATTTCTAATAATTAATTGGCCTTCAATAGTAGAAATGTATGTGAGTGGGATATTTCACATGGAATTTATCTCAAGGCATCCTTTAACTATTACCCATAGGGTAATGGACTAGCAGATTCCACCAATAAGAACCTACTAAGGATTGTCAAAAGAACTATGGAGGATAGTCAGAAGGAGTGGCATATTAGACTAAGAACTACCCTATGGTTAGATATAATGACACCTAAGATAGATACTAGACACTCCCCATACCTCTTTGTGTATGGGAAGGACTCCAAACTCCACATATCTCTTGAGATTCCTACATTAGATCTTGCACATAAAATTTAGTTTGTAGAGGATAATACTATCCAATGTAAGGTTCAATGAGATAAAACAACTAGAGGAGACAAGGGACACATATATGCACATCATGTCATGTAATCAACACTAGGTCAAGAGGTCATTTGAAAAGAGAGATTACTCAAAGGCATTTTAGTAAGGTGATATAGTCATGAAATGGGATGAGGATAATGCCAAACCTAGAAATCACTCCAAGTTTGACAATCTTTGGAGTGGACCTTATGCTATCAAAAGTTTCAAGGAGATAAATGTTTTTGAGTTTGATAGGTTGAATGGAGAAATCCTCCCCATCCTTGTTAATGGGAGGTATCCCAAGTTCTATTATTAGTATTATATCATGATCTTTATACATAGGTAGATAGGTCTATCTTTTTTCCAATTGTCCTTATACATTGTTTTTATTATTGTTTTTATACTATTTCAAGTAGTTGTTCATCCTTTTATTTTATTTTTTTGTTCATGTGTGTCTCATTACATCAAGATGTTTTAATGAGATAGGTAGAGTCTTTATGTAAATAATTATTCATTTGCCTAGGTTATCATGAATGAACTTGATCAAATTCTAGGTTCCATGACCACCAAGTTGGTCAAGCCAGTAGAGTTGCCAAAAATGTTGGATAAATTTGGCCCACATAGAGATTTTTCCTAGAAATAGTTTAAGTAGGTGGACCAAGTTCTAGATGGAATGAGTGATCCAAATAAACCATGCAACATCAAAGATTTTTAAACACTTTAATCTTACTTGATGTGTATTTTGTTAATTTTTAAGGGATGGGTCTATAAAGTGAGGTAAAGGTTCCAAGAAGGTTATCATGACGATCAAATTAATTTTAAGTCATGGAACAAGTTTGCACAAGCTTCAATATTTTGTATATTCATTTGAGTATTAAAGGATCCAACAATAGGGTAAGTTGCACAAGTCCAAAGGAGCATGTGAGCTAAAAGCTAAGAGCAAAAACTTTAATTTGATAAGTCCTTACTTGGAAAATTATTTTGGACCTTCTATTTTTCTAAGTACTAATATTTCATTCGAAGAGTTATTTTAGGTTTTTTAGCTAAGTATAAGGAATTATTTTAGACATTTTATCTAAAAAAAAATTCTTGAAGACCTAACTTTCTTTCAAACATTTTGTCTATAAAAAAAACCAATGACCTGAATTATTTCACGAGAAATATTTCAGGAAAATGTTTTGTGGAAAATATAATTCTAAATTCTTTTAGGAAAATTGTCCTGTGATAATTTCCCTAAAGACCTCATTCTCTCAGATATTTTGTTTACAAGCATAATTTCTAAATACTAATTCTTTTAGTGAAGTATTTTTGCATAAATCCCACAACAAAAGGTATAAGGCATAATTCCTTTGATAAAATTGTCTCAAAGACAAAAGCCTGAAGTTATTTCCATTATATAAATTATCTGATACAAAAGGGCAAAAACAAAAGTATCAAAGACAAAGGTATCTTTATTTCAAGGAAATTGTTCCATAGTAATTTCCCCAAATACATATTTTTTTTAGACAAAATGTCCATAGAAATGGTTTTGATAAAGACAAAAGGTCCAAAACACAAATTCCAACAAAATGGTTTGGCTTGGGGAAATTGTTCCAAAAAAGTGATGTTCATAAAAGTATCAAAATCAGGCTCAATAATTAGCCATTTGAGTTTAAAGTGTGACAGGATCATGGACATCAATGAACCAACTTGATATTCAGTGTATGTTACATTCATCATATATATGTTCTTCATGTACCTTGATTCAATTATATTAGTTTCTTATAAGTTTTATGAAGTTTTAGCTAGTGATGTTCCTCTTGAAGTGTCATAAGTCCATAGTGTCTTATATAAACCTATCTCTTTCTATCCTTAAAAGTTATGGATATCTTTTAAACCTTAATACAAACTACTCATGCCTATAGCCTTGTCATATAATTTGACTAGTCCTTTTCTTGAATGAATTCATTAAAAGTCACAGGAGTGTCCAAGATAAAAGTGGATCTTTCAGCATTTGGTGCATCACCACATTTAGCATAGATTTCCATTCATGTATTTCTCTCCCTTTTCATCCCATTTACATAGGTTTAGTAAAATTAACTATATTTTTCTATCTTAGGATCCAGCCTCATAAAAAATCCTAGAGGTCTAACCTAAGTCTAGGTAACCCATAACCTAGGGTCATTCCCATGTTGGAATTGATTAGAGAGTAGGATTTGAACATTTGTACTTTCATCTAGGATACAATCCATGTCTTTAAAAAGTCTATGTGGGGATATCATGTCAGATGTAGTTCTCCCAATATGGGAAGTGATGAGAAAATGAGTTGAGTGATGAAGTGGTTGTGCATATGATGAATAGATGAACAATTTTCCCTCCCAAGAAATATGAGTGAATGGTGTTAATTGACATGAAATATAGTGAGGTGGGTATTTTGGTATTGGAATGTTGGGTTGAATTTATGTGTAAATGATTGTGATAAATATGGTGATATATATGATGTTTATATAACATGAGCAAGGTCATTGTTATACAAACACAAAGATCTAACCCTAAACTAAGATTTTATGAAATGGATGACGAGAAAAGTGACAATGTGGGAATATACAAGTGATAACTATAATGGGATTCCCACAAGTAATTAAGGTGATTATAGATAATGGATTACTCATAGCATTTTTTTTTTCACCATGGTACTTGCCCAATGCACTAGTAAACTAGTTTTCACTTGTGGATGAACTATTTTTCTCTTTTGCTAGATTTTTTTTAATTTGAAATATTTTTTTATATTTTTATTTTTATTTTGGACTTTTTATTTTGTTTGTTCACTTTTTTAATTTTTAATTTTTTTATGCTTGAGATATAAAAAAAAACATTTAAAATAATATAGGCTAAGAATATTAAGGTGCATGATGTTCATAAGTTCATCAAGATCATCTCTGTATTCTATGGATAACATGTAAGCCCCTTATCCATAGTTCAAAATAATGACATTCAGGCCCAACTAATTGGGTTTAAATTTTTCTTTCTTCTCCCTCTCAACATTAGTATTCTATTGGGTTTCAATTAGAATAGTATCTCTAATTTAGAACTCCTTATATTTTATCCATTTATTATAGTTATAGTGGAGGTGATTTTACTATGATTGTAAATATTTTAAGGCATCAAGTCATTTTTATTTAGAAGATCATGTTCATAGAGGCATAGACTATAGTAGGATTCTTCATCAATTATATATTATAGGGATATGAAAAAATATGTAATATTAAATTCTAAAGGTAGAATATACTTGAATTTATAGACAAATGAATAAGGGGTTGCCCCTGTGGGTGTATAAATGTCAGTTTAGTATACCCAAAGGGTAGGATAAAATTACATGTTCTAGTCCTGACCATTTTGACTGATAACTCATTTAAGGATTCAAAGTATGATTTTATATATTGATTTTGTTTGTCATTTCATTGTGGGTAACATGGAGTGGACCTTTTATGCATTATGTATTAGGTTTTGAAAAAGGCCTTGAATTCTATATTCTTGAATGATGTTCCATTAGCAAAGATAATAGTATAAGGGATAATGAAGTGGAAAATAATGTGGTTTATAATGAACTTAGAAATATTTATTTTGGTGATATATATAAGGGGAATTGCTTCAACCCATTTGTTAATATTCTTGGTGGTGGTAATAATGTGTTTAAGGCCATTTAATGAATTAAGATTTATTTTCTAAATGAGGTCTAAAACCCATGTGGATAATGGCTAATGTGTGGTAATAGGCTTAAAAAAGGGTTGTGTATGACGTTACCATGTTTTTGACAAGGTATGCATTTTTTTACATAAGCACATGAATTAGATTCCATAATAGGCCAATAATAACCTAAACACAAAAGATTTTTAGTTAGAACTATACCACTAGAGTGTGTACAATATATTCCCTCATGAAATTCTCTAGTAATTGAGGTATACTCTTTATAATTTAAACAACATAAAATTATTCTATCATACCTTATTTAATATAAAGTGTTACCAAGGATTATGTAACAAGATGTGCATTATATGAATGATTTATATTGGTTGTGGGATAAGTTGGGTGGATGTGTTTTATCATGGATATATGCATAAATATCATAATACCAAGGAGAAAAGGGAGACAACACCTCACAAACAATTTTAGAATCAAGTGTGTCATATGATAGTATCATTAATTACTCTATAAGGAATTTGTTGCATTTTGTTTTATTATCAAGTAATGAACCAATGGCTTCCATGGCATCTAATGTTATATTATTGATATGTGACACTTATTCAAATTGGATAAATGTAAGACATAAGTATAGATTATCCACCATCCATTTATATGGGATACACTTATCATCACAAGCTTGAAATTCATCAATTACTTGGTTAATGATTAGTTTGGCATTACCAAATACAAGAAGATGTTATATACCCCATTTATTGGCATGCTTTAGATTATATGTGAGATCGTCATACTCTATAATGTTATTAGTACAAGGAAACTCAATTATGAATGCTTTTGGAATATAATCCCCATCTATTGTAACTAGTAGAATACCTACCATTGAGCCATGATTTATGAAGGAATCATCAAAAAAGACTTTCAAAACTATAATTTCATTAATGGACATTATTTATTCATATGGAAAGTCTATTATAAGAGGTGGTTTATCTTCAATAGGTTCTTCTACTAGTGTATATACTAAAACTTGTCCCTTAATTTCCTTTTGATTAACATACTCAATATCAAACTCACTTACAATTATAATCCACTTAGCTAGCCTACCTATTGACTAGATTTTACCCTAGATCAAATTGGGTCACCCGCCTACATGTTCAAACTTTTCATAAGGTCTCCTAGGTTTTAAAATGGTCACCATGGTTGTAAGTGAAGTCAATTCATACTTCTAGGGTCACATAATATCTTATAGACTTTGTCATAATTGTCCAGTTGTATTAATGTCATTTTATTATTTTTTTTGGTCATTTTAATGAATTGTACATGAATATCATCAAAAGGACAGTTGTCAAAGAGTAGGGTAACATACCACATGCCAGGTGATTTGTTTATTTTTGGGAAATTAGATGTTTAATTCCTAAATAATAAATGGGTCTGAGTAAATAAAGTCAATAAATAATATACAATAATTAGGTTACTAATTTGTGAAATTTGATTGTAATTAGCGATTTTATAAAAATAGTAATAAGTGAGAGAAAATATGACTTATCTCATTCTAGGTTGTTACAACTAAGATATAATCTGATACTAGAGGAACAAGATTGTGACACTATTACAAACTAAAATCTAGACTTTATTTTATGATTAGACAAGACCGTTGAAAATAGGACACCTTGTTGTTTAGTGCTATAGTCTTGGTCTTGTCACTATTGTCCAAATTGCTCATAAAAATTTGATCTTTCTGTGTTTTGTTTGCCATGTCTGTGTGAGCCTATGTAGTAAAATTTAGATCCTCACTATTACTAGAACTCCCTATAGAGATAATTCTTCATTTTATTAGGTCTTTTATGTAATTAAATAGAACTTTAGAAAATAGGGAAAATGGGTTAGTGCATAAAGGATGCACTAGACACACTTCACACCCCATGTCTGGTCATGTTGCCTAAATACCAATACTCTAACGAGGGGTTAATCTATATGTGGTTCTCCCATTGAAATTCTTGGTGCAATGGTGTGATGAAAATTCAAGTAAATGTAAAATTGGGTATACTTGGAATGAATAGGGACTAGTATAAAGGTTTGGATAAGATTGAAATACTATTGGATGGATGTATGTAGTGAATAGAGAAGAGTGATTAAGTATTCTTGCTTGTATTTTGGCTTTTATCTTATAAATGAGTGCCAACCCTTCTAAATGGACTTTGAATGGCCTTTTATAATGGATTTAATGATCATGGGTTAAATGAATTCATGTTAGAATGATATGAATTAGGATAAATATTTAGAATAATATGAGCATTAGAGGCCAAAATTCAAATGGACAATAGCAACATAAATAAGACAACCTAGGTTTTAGTGTTATAGTCCAAGTTTTGGCACTATTATCCATGGTTGATAGGACCTAAGGGGATAAATTAAGCATGGAAAGAGTAGTCTAGGTCTACAAGGGTTTAGTCTAGGAGGCTAAAAATGGCATGCAATAAATGAAAAAATGTTTATGAGGGTCATGAGAGTAATAAAAATGCACCTATGGATTGGGTGTCATTAGCCACACTCAAGTTACCAAATTTTGCATTTTATATGACTAAATTTGCCTCTCCTTTATTCTAGTGATGCATCAAAGTGAAATACTAGGGTAAAGGGAAAATAGAAAGCATGCCTAAACTTACCTATAAAGGTGAAGCTCATGAAGTTCTATGAAGTTGGATGTGCATAGAGAGAGAATGGTGTGAAGTTTGAATCTGCAATAAAAAACATAGAGTAGATCAGTCCTTACTAGATACACTATATCTAAAATAAGAATGTGCAAAAGTTACGTAAGAGAGAGAGGAAGAAAAAGGAATGAATACACCTCACTGGGTACATGAACCAATATAAAACCTATTGTGATGTTGGATTGTGCTAGGTGTGTGTTATACCAAAATTAATATCATGAATGGAGTTGAATTCTTAATTCCATAGAAGTGGCTCAAGAATGCAAAGACAAGCCCTTTGGTTCCATCAATTCCCTAGAAGTGGCTCAAGAATGCAAAGGTAGGACCTTTAGTTCCATCATCACTTACTAAGTAAAGCTAATAAATTGTGCATTTTCAATTGACATTTGTGATGTGTGTCCAATCTTTCTAAATTTATCCGAGTAACAATTTAGGCAATAATTTAGGTGATGGTTCTACCCTAATTGATGATGAAACTTCTAAGAGCCATAACTTTTACACCGTAGTTCCAATTGACTTGTCTTTTAAACCATTAGAAATATAAGAATGATGAGAACACAATTAGATGTCATGGAGCTCCACTCAATAGATTTTGAATCCATAAAACCTAATGAAAGTGACCTAATTTCAATTTTAGTAGTGTAGTCTAAAATTAGTATGTTTCTAAAAATAGCAATTCCTTAAATTCTGTATTATTGTAAATCATGGAAGTTGAACCACTTAATATCCCTTGAGATTGGTGACCTTCCACATCCTCCTCCTACCTTAAAAACATGTATAAATGAAGATGTAACCTAAAATGGAAATCAGATATCTATTCTCAGAGATAGGTATATGTTTGGGTCTATAAATTTAATGAATAAAACATCTCTTCTCAGAGATAGCATTATTGTTATTATGGTGTTTTTATTTCTTTAGTTATATTTCAACCAAAGCTTTTGAGTTTTAGATCAATGGTATGAGAGTGGTTTGTCTTTAGAATGTATGATCCTGAGAATGAGGTTAGATTATAAGAAGCTTAGGTGGAAAATAAAACCATCAGACTTTCCAATTATTCACTCTAAATGAATTCAAATGGTAGACAACACTGAGACATCCGATCCTTTTAAGGAAATAGTGAATGAAGCCCTCCAGCAAAAATAAACATAGATGCTGTAATAATTCACCCAAATTTTCCAAAAAATTTTGATGGGAAATTCTAGCTCCTCATCTACAACCCCCCATCCTTTCAGTGCCTCAACACCCTTCAAAGTCTAGATGAATTTTTATATCCATACATTTGAAGGCAAAATCAATGCTAATGTAGTAGAAAATTGGCTAGATCAATTGTCATCTTATTTTTTGTAAATAAATTCACTGATAAAGAGAAGATCACTTTTGCTCTTTTGAAAGCATCATTTCCTATCAAAAATTAGTGGGAAGTGTACCAAAAGAGATTTAATACAGATGATATTGGCCTTGAGGTAGAACCTACCTAGGATGAATTCATAGCAGTTGTAAAGGAAGAATAATGCCCCATTGGAGCGTATGACAATCTATATATAGAGTGGCAACAACTTCTACAAGGTAAAGAACAATCTGTTCAAGATTACATTGATATTTTTCATTCTCTATTTACAAGATTGGGCAGCCAATAAAGTGAGAAACATATGGTTCTCAAATATCGCGGTGGACTACAATGGTACATATGGGGAGAAATAGAACTCTTTAATTTAGAAACCCTCGATGAGGCGTACAAGTTCATAGTGAAGATTGAGCAGAAGCATGGAAGAATGAATATGAAGAGTTAGCCTTCAAAATGGAAAAGTGACAAAGAAGGTCAAACACAAGGCCAAAACTAAAATCAAAAGGAAGGAAAGAATAGGAAGTGGTGTGATTATCACAAATCTAGAACTCACTCCAAAGAATAATGTCAAGCCATGAAGTCCCTAATTTTTGAGTCACAATCCTCAACATCTACTTCTCTACCTCATATAAAACCTACAGTTAAAGAATATGAAAAATAGATTGTAGATTCTAATCTTGATGCCATCATTACTTCGTCACAAATCCATGAGAAGCCAAATGACAAGGAAAGGTTGTTTCATTCTGAGTTATGGGTGAAAGGTAAGCTTTTGAATTTCATTCTTGATAGTAGGAGTCAAAATAATTTAATCTATCCTAATGTTGTGAAAAGACTAAATTTGTCCATGAAGCCTCACCCAAAGCCATACAATATTGGATGGTTGAGTGTAGGGATAAACCTTTATGTCACCCACAAATGTCTTCTCTCATATGCAATAAATTTTTTCCAAGATGAAGTCTTATGTGATGTGGTAAATATAGATGTTTGAGATGTACTATTTGATCAGCCATTCATGTATGATCAACATGGCATCTATGAATCAAGAACTTGAAGGATCACTCTCACTCTTAAAACATGGTGATATAGAGTACTAGAGGTACCACCTTCTACATCTATCTCCATGATTAGTGCCAACAAATTTGTTCTCATGGTGGTTAAGCCATAGGAATCCAAAAGGGCTGATGTTGTATCCTTGACTACATAAAAACACAACAATAGAAGTCAATATATAACAATTTGAATAAGTTCATGGCTTTACATCCATAGATTAATGGTCAAATAGAAATGATAAAATATTAGGCCCTACATAGCTTCACAAAGCATAGTCCATTCCAAGTATGCATTAAGAATAAAATTAAGACAAAAATGCTACAATTGATGAGGAATATTGATGCAATGGGAAAAATTACTTCTCAAATAATGAGGAATGAATTAAGCAACAATTTAACCAATAATATAGGTGATGGTTCTACTTCAATTGATAATGGAACTTTTGGGAGCCATAAATTTTGCACCGTAGCTATAATTAATGTACTGTTTGAACTGTTGGAAAGATAAGAATGAGGAGAAAATTGTGAGATGGCATAGATCTTTTCATAAATGCATTTTGACCCCTAAAAACCCAATGAAAGTGCCCCAAATTTCAATTTTAGTAGTGCAGTCTAAAAATAGTAAGTTTCTAAAAATAGTAATTCCTCAAATTCTTTATTGTTGTAAATCATGGAAGTTGAACCACTTAATATACATTGAGATTGGTGACCTTCCACATCCTAATCCTACCTTAAAAACATGTATAAATGAAGATGTAACCCAAAACAGAAATTAGACATCTCTTCTCAGAGATAGGCATATGTTTGGGTCTGAAAATTTAATGAATAAAACAACTCTTCTCAGAGATAACATTATTGTTATTATGTTTTTATTATTTATTGAATTATCTTTCAACTAAATCTTTTGATTTTTGGATCAATGGTATTAGAGTGGTTTGTATTTAGAGTGTATGATCATGAGGATGAGGTTAGATTATAGGAAGCTTGGGTGGAAAATTGAACCAGTAGACTATCCACCTATTCACTCCAAATGACTTCAAATGGAAGATAAAACCAAGACATCTAATCCTTTCAAGGAAATGGTGAATGAATCCCTCTATCAAATACAAGCATATATGTGACAAAAATTCACCCAAATTCTCCAAAAAAATATGATGGCAAATTTTGTCTCCTCATCTGCAACCCCACATCCTTTTAGTGCCTCAACACCCTTCAAAGTTTAGGTGAATTTTGATATCCCTAAATTTGAAGGAAAAATAAATTATGATGTAGTTAAAATTGATTGGATCAATTTTAATATTAATTTTCTGTAAATAAATTCACTGATAAAGAGAATATCACTTCCACTCTTTTAAAAGTATCATTGCTTGTCAAAAATTGGTGGGAAGTGTACAAAAAGAGATTCAGTATGGATGATATTGGCCTTAATGTAGAACCTATCTAGGATGATTTCATAGAAGCTATGAAGGAAGAATACTACCCCATTAGAGCATGTGATGATCTATAGATAGAGTGGCAACAACTTCACCAAGGTAAGGAATAATCTGTTCAAGCTTACACTGATATTTTTCATTCTCTATTTATGAGATTAGGCATCCAAAAAAGTGAGAAACACAAGGTTCTCAAATATCATGGTGGACTACAATGGTACATATGGGGAGAAATGGAACTCTTTAATTTGGAAACCCTTGGTGAGGCGTATAAGTTCATAGTGAAGATTGAGTAGAAGAATGGAATAATGAATATGAGGAGTCAACCTTAAAAATGGAAAAGTGGCAAAGAAGGTCAAACATGAGGCCAAAATTGGAAGAAAAAGGAAGGAAAGACTAGGAAGTGGTGTGATTATCACAAATCAGTAACTCACTCCAAAGAATAATGTTAAGACATCAAGTCCCTATTTTTTGAGTCACAATCCTCAACATCTACTACTCTATCTCATACATAGCATGTAGTTGAAGAGGATGAATAAGAGATTGTAGATGCAAATCCTGATGCCATCATTGCTTCATCATAGACCCATGAGAAGAGGCTAGATAACAAGGAAATGTTGTTTCATTCTAAGTTATGGGTGAAAGGTAAGCCTTTGCATTTCATTCTTGATAGTGGGCATCAAAAGAATTTAATCTCTACTAATGTTCTGAAAATCATAAATTTATCCATGAAGCCTCACCCAAATCCATACAATATTGGATGGTTGAGTCCAAGTAAAACCCACTGTGTCACCCACCAATGTCTTCTCTCATATGCAATAGAACCTTTCCAAGATGAGGTCTTATGTAATATGGTCAATCTAGATGTTTGTAATGTACTCTTTGGTCAGCCATTTATGTATGATAGACATGACATCTATGAATCAATAACTCAAAGGATCGCTCTCACTCTTAGAACATGATGTTATAGGGTACCAGAGGTACCACCTTTTACATCTATCTCCTTAATTAATGCCAAGAAATTTGTTCTCATGGTGGTTAAGCCACATGAATCCAAAAGGCCTGATGTTATAGCCTTGACTACATAAACAACAAAACAATAGAAGTCAATAGATAACAAGCTAAAGAAGTTCATGGCCTTTCATGCACAAATTAATGCTCAAATAGAAATGGTGAAAAATCAAGCCCTACACAGGTCCACAAAACATAGTCCATTCCAAATATGCATTAGGAATCAGATTAATACATAACTACCACACCTGATGAGTAATATTGATTCAATGGGGACCATTGGTTCTCAATGAGGGAGGAATGATATGGGCAACAATTCAAGTGACAATTCGGGTGACAATTCTACCTCAATTGATGACAAAACTTTTAAGAACCATAACTTTGGCATCATAGCTCTAATTGACTTTCTATTTGAACCATTGGAAATATAATAATGAGGATAACACGGTGATATGGAATGGATATTTTCTCAATAGATTTTGACCCCTAAAAACCCAATGGAAGTGCCTCAAATTTTAATTTTAGTAGTGTAGTCTACAAATAGTAAGTTTTTAAAAATAGTAATTCTTCAAATTTTGTATTGTTGTAAATCATGGAAGTCTAACAACTTAATCTACCTCGATATTGGTGACCTTCCACATCCTCCTCCTACCTTTAAAACATGTTTAAATGAATATGTAACCCAAAATGTAAATAAAACATCTCTTCTTAACGATAGGAATATGTTTGGGTCTGCAAATTCAATGAATAAAACATCTATTTTCAAAGCTAGCATTATTGTTATTGTGTTGTTCTTATTTATTAAATTATCATTCAACCAAATATATTTTTTTGGATCATAAATAGGTGGATCAAGAATACAAAGGTTAGGTAGTCCTTTGGCACCATCATTTCCCTATTAATTGAAGTTATGAAGTAATGTCGGTATGGAATAGATGTCATATGATATGGCTCCTAAATCCTACGAATGTACTATGATCTAAAATGTTGGTGTGGATATCCAAATGTATGTTGGAAATTAGGCCACTCTTGGCCATTTCAAAAGATAGAGATTAGGCTTGTATAAAAGCCACTCCAAAACTAGTGCAATAGGCTTATGCAGAATCCAACTTGAGAACTTGGGTACTCAGGAAGTTAAGATTGTATGAAAATTAAACTTAAAAAAGGATGTCAACCATTTATAAATTGATTAAATCATGAAAATAATTATAAATGATTTGGAAAATAAATTAAACTCAAAAAAAGGGCAAGATCAATGTGTCATGTACATTGCCCCCAATTACTGGTGTCTAAAACATGGATTTTAATCTAGAAGTTATATCAACTACCTAATTTGACACTAAAAGTAAGAGACATCATATCATGCATGATGACCCTTATATCTAGATTATCTAAGAAAAAAATATACTAAAACATGTTGAATATACATTGTATTGAGTTGACAAACCTATGACTCAACTCACTTTTTTATTTATATTTGGAAAAAATAATTTTTCTATTGTCTAAATAAGAGTGCCAAAAATAAGACACCCTACTTTCTGGCATTGTAATCCAACTTTGGCACTATTGTCCAAGGCTAAATCTGGTAACTATTATAGATTCTCTATTGTCTGCCTAGTTTGATGTCTAAATTTTGTTCTAAATCTTCTGAAAACTAATTTTTTTATTTGTTTAGGAGCTTTGATCTCTGTGACAAAACCATCATTTATTTCCCCCTCTTCTAAGGGTAATAATGAAGATGTTTCAATGATTTCCCTTAGAAGATAGAGATATACAAGTGTGTTAGGCTACATAGATATATGATATAGTAATGATAATTGAGAAGATATCTTGAGATATAGTAAGGTTTACATTGAGCGATTGTTAGGTCAATAAGGGCATGACTAGATAGATATAACAATGTAATAGCATGTGCAAAATAATGAACTAGAATAAAATATGTTAGTCTTTAGTTGGAGGGATGGAGCATGATGTCCATTATGACATCTAAGAAAACAAGGAAAAATGCATGATATGGATCATGGCATTACAATCAATAAAAATAAATCAAGTAACAAGCACACAAATAAAGAAATAATAAACATACAAGGGTGGCCAAGGGGTCAAGCAAATAAGGTACATGGGATCATGTCACTCAAAATGGAAAGCAAGCATGTAAGGCATGTTCAAATGCCACATACACATACAATTAAAACAAGCAAGTTGGTGTGGAAGCCATAATCACATAAAGGAGTATAGGCAAAGGACATTGTAATATTTCCTAAGGCATATACATGAATAAAATAAAATGACATTGGAAAATGTCTTTAGGCACATATATGGGATAAGTAGGAACTAAAAATGCAATCCAACAAGCTATGATAAGCAAGAAGAGAAAACATGTATATACTGGAAGGATAGAATCACATCTAACTAATCAAATCAAGAGTGAAAGTATGCAAGACATGTTTGGTACAAGACTAGGTATATGCTAGGAGATACACAAGTGCTAGATACTAGAGAAATGTTGATATAGTAATCTATGTAATCTAGTAAGTAATGTACATCAACATGATAACTTGAAATTTGTAGTATAATAATGATATAACCTGGATGGTGTAGTCATGTGGAAGATGCTCCCAATGGGTATGTATATCAAAGTGTGTCTCAAATGTAGTTATAGGATGTCCCCTCAATACGTAGAGTGAAGTAATCAAAGAGATGGATATCACTACACACACTCATAGAAGATCAAGTGAAGCATGGTAATGTAGATAAATTGACATACAATAACATGATTTATTATTAATATTGATAAAAACCCTATAACCCTAGGGTAAATTTCTAGCTAATATTTCTCATTAATTTATAAATTTTTCTTGAATATTAAAATAAAAAATTCCTCTCAACTTTTAAAATTGTGTAGTAAATTTTAAAATAAATTTATTTCAAAACCTGGTTGCATTAACTAGCTCCCAATAATTTTCTATCATTAGTCCAATAATTTATTGATTTAATTATTGCACATATAAATCAAAAATTTGATTCAAATTCTCAAATTAAATAGTAATTTTGGAAAAAAAATTCAAACCCTAGTTGCATCAACTAGCTCCCAATAATTTTCCAATCATTTTATTAATTTTTAGTTGCATATTAAAATCATAAAATCACTTCAAATTTCAAAAATTCATAGTAATTTTTTAAAAAAATATTTTTCTCAAAACCCTAGTTGCATCTACTAGGTCCCATTAAATCAAGCACTTTCCAATAAATTTTTGAAATTTTTCTTGAATACTTAGCTCAAAAAATCAATTTCAATTTTAAAAATTCAAAGTATTTTGTGAAAGTATTTTTAAACAATCCCTAGTTGCATGTACTAGCTCCTATTTTGTTTCTTAAGGTATTACCTTGTACTTGTAATCAAATTGCCAAAATGATGCTCATTTATTTAAAAAAAAATCTTACATTTCTTGAAAATAATAAGGAAACCATAATGGGCCCTATCATGTACATGAATGATGAAGTCTATCATATGTTAGTACAAATCTTCATCCTTTTTTATTTCATGCTTATGTTTCATTATATGGGATGATATTACAAAATTCGTTGCCAACAATGTACAAAATTTTAAAATTCTTTTTGTATTTTTTATTTTATTCATAAAAATTAATTGCCAACTCTATTTTTTAAAATGCATTCAAAATGTTATGTTACATGTCAAAAGCTTATATGCCTTTATGCAATAATTCATGATCTCTACCCTTTAATTTTTGTTTCTCATGTTAAATTTTTTTCAAGTTTATCATGCCAAACACATTTGAAATATTGTGTTACATGCCAAAATTTTATATGCCTTTATGCACAAATCCATGCTCTAAAACCTTTTCTTTCTATCTCTCATGTGGAAAACATTTCAAGTTTATCATGCTAAACATGTTAGAAATGTCATGATTCACGTCAAAGTTTTCTATGCATTAATGCACAATTCCATGATCTTTATCCCTTGTTTGTTATCTATCAAGTGGAATTTTCTTTATAATCATATTTATATACATGGTTTCTACTTATATGTATCTATCTCTTTGGATACTTTTAAGTATATCCCTATAACTACTAGACACAAGCAAACACTATTGGTTATATCTATCCCTCCTTTATTTAAACTTTGTTCATCTAGATTTCATCCCGCACCTACTACCAACTCTATTCCTATAGTATATTATGTGTTACATGCTATCACTCATGTTTACAAAGATAGGCAGGTTGATTACACACATAGTTATAACTTTGTCACTCAAGTTAACACCCATTACCATATACTTTTATCTCCTCTACCTATTATAGTTCTTCTTCTAATCCATATTCAGCCATAGTTGAGACCGTCATCAACATAGAGAGTTCATATACCTCCATATCTTTAATATTATAGATAACTACCATCTACAGTGTTCACACCTAGAACAATCTCATTGAGATTTCATGCTTCTACACATAGAGCACATGTTCAAAGAGATTCTCCTAATTTTTGATGGGTCCTGAAGAGCCATACCATTGAATTCACTTCTCAAAGTTATAGAGGTATCCCATATTTGGTTTACACTATAGATATTTTAGAACATTTACAACATATACAACTTTCAAAGCCATAGTCTCAGCATTTCCATCATGTTTCATGATCATGCATGCTCTTTCTTCTTGATAAAAGACAACATGATCATCTCTTGTTAGCCTTGATTGTACATATTTTTTAATAATTACTTGTATATAGATTATTTTCAATTATACATAGTTTTTGTATGCTTGATTATACATAGCTCAAATTTTAAAAGTACAAAAATAATATAAAATATAAAAAATACCAAAAACATTCAAATATACCCAAACACACCAGAAAACATTTAGATTGTATGCATTGTTGTTCAAAAAATCATTTAGTTATTTTTGTGGACAACCTATTGACCATTTTGGTCCTACAGGCCAAAAATGGTCTCCTTTCTAAAAAATGTTCTGAGCAGTCAAGCTATTCAATTGCACAAGCCTTTTAAGCTAAGAAAATTATAGGTTCAAAAGGTGGATTTTCACAAAAAGAAATTACAAAACACTTAAAGCAATTTCATAAAATTAAAAAGGATGGTTCAATGCTGAGGTTCAATGATATATGGTTCAAACGGTGGGGTTTAATGATTTGAAATGAACACCGCTGAACCATTGAATTGTTGAACCATTGAACTCCACTTCAAAATGGTTCAAAGGTTCAAAATGGTTTAAAGGTTCAAAACAGTTTGAGCGGAAGGTTCCAATGAAAGGTTCAAATATTTGGTTAAATGATACATTGAATTGAATTCATAAGAAGACTGAGCAAATGTGAATTCTTGTAAAACATAAAATATTGCGCTGTCGAACTATTGAACCATTGAACCAGTGAACTCTAAAAAGATGGTTCAAGGTTTAAAATGGTCCAAGCGATTGGTGACATCCCCACAAACATCAAATTCAAGATAATGGGATAATCATTGATTTTAAAATAATGCAGACATGAGGACAAACTCAGTGATCCACTGAGAAAGGAGTTGAAGAAGCCAAAAGAAGGCGAGAAGATAGCCCCAGGACCTTAGATCACCAGGAAGAGACAAAATATAGAAAGGAAAGAGGGAATCAAATAGAGAATCTATAAGCATTGGCAAAAGAGTTATTCTAATGGGTGGAATAATCCACCAAGTGGATGACAGAGAGCACAAGCATTCAATGGCATGGCCTATTTTTCTTTGTTTGAGTAAAGACAAGTGGACAATCATGTAAGTATCATAAAGAGGAGCAGCCATGCCTTTCAGAGGATTAGACAACCCATGATTTGGATAAGACATTTTATATGAGTTAAATGCCAAAGTCAAGACTAGTAACCTACTCTAGCATGGCCCCTACACAAAATTTCCTCTTTCTAATGTATTCAATGCAACATGGGCCATTGTGTGAAATCAATCACCAAAGTACTTCTTTTAATGCTATATATTGTAATCTCTCATTTCAGATAAGGGAGATCTCTCAGTTATTAGAAGCAAAAACTTTACTCAAATTGAAAGGCATTTTTGAGAATTTGAGCTTAGGTTGTTAATCATATTTTATCAAGTGAATGAGATAGCAAGTGGCCTTTCAAACTTTGTGTTGAAATAACTTGTGTTATGTAGGAAATTGTTCTTATGTCTTTTTCCTAAATACAGTCTTATCTATTTGATCAAATAAGTAGAGCAAGTAAAAATAATGTAGAAGATGTCCTAAAGCTGATTGTGGAGACTTTGTCCTACCATAATTGTCTTTAGCTTGTGTGTTTTGCATTTCAGCACAAAGGATATTGGAAAGGCTTTGAACTAATTTTATCCTTTGTGATCATATACTCTATTTTATTTTTTAGTGGAGATTTTGGGTTGCACTTCATTCTACTATGATATTAGTCCTAAATCAGTAAGAGAAGCAATGAAAGACTTTGTGCTTTCATGGGTTTCTTGTGGATCCAGTTACTACCCGAGAAGTTTCCCTATTGTTTACTAAACATCATTTCTAAAAGAAGAGAATTGCTTTTAGTTATTACATAGGAATTTTCCTTTACCTTGTGAACATCATCTCAAAAAAAGATAGATGGATGGTATGATCTCACCTCTAAGTCTATTTTCAATTTATATTGTTATATTATAGTTTATAGGGAGTCTCCCCTTGCTAAGATGAGAGATTTATCTCATTATGCTATGGTTGATATACCAATTTTGAATTTAGTTAGTTGATGACAAAATATTCCCCCAACGGTTTTTTAGCGACTTCACTGGGGACATGAACTCGTACTTTGAAGCCTTAAGCTTCAAATTGAAGTATTTTGAATCCTTTTTCATTTTACACTCTAGCAAATGCACTATATAAGGGAAGCCAGAAAGCTCAAGGTATTGTTGATCCTATATTTTAGTTGGTGCAATGAAATATTTTTGAAAATTTCTCTCCACCATATCACCTTCAGCATACCAAGAGTTTTCCTCCTACCAACACCATATCTCCAATACCAAATAAAGCTTCTAGTTTTAGTGCCAGTAAATTTTTGTCCATACCCAACAAAGTTTTATTATTCCTCCATTTAATCATCATCTCATGGTAGTATAAGGCCCTTGGGGTAACACTTTTGGCCCTCTCAATCTGACCCCACCTTTACATAAACTACCTCATAGTTCAAGATTTTTTTTTCCTGAATTCTATGATGATGGGAAGGTTCATCCAGATGAACATATTTCTACTTTATGCATATATTGTGGTGTGATAAGTATTGAATATGAAGATATAGTGGTAATACTATTTATAGAAACTTTAGAAGGTGATATTTTGGATTGGTTTTATCACCTTCAAGCTCAAACTATAACTGATGGGAACACTCTCAAGGTCAAGTTTGAGGTTACGTTCAAACCTACAGAAGATGTACATGCCTTATTGGCTCAACTTATGTAAATGAACAAGGAGCCTCATGATCCTATGTGAGACTTCATTTATAAATTTGATAAGCTAAGGAATAGGATTCCTATAATTACTCAGTGAACACCAAAAAATCTTAAGTGCTTCTTCATCAATTCTCAACATCCCAAAGTGAGTTTTCTATTGAGGTGGGCTAGCCATATAGATCTTTCTACAACTTAGATTATGGCTACTAAGGTTGAATATGATCTTATCCTTGTAGGTAAGATAAGAAGAGATCCTAATAGAAATAAATTTTCCTCACCTACTAAAAATTATTCTTCAAGCACCATTGATCCTATGGTGTAAAAGTTAGTGAATGAGTTATTAGCTTTAAAAAGGCAAATGGCCCAAGGAATGTCTAATCTTCCTTCTTATTTAGATATACCAAGGAAGACATTCCCTTACCATTCATATCAAAGCAATGCTACCAAGAATCAAGGGCAACCTAGTCACCTTCATCTCGCACAGGGGAAGCTTGCCATTGAAGTAACACCGATTAATTCAACAGTTCATTATCATGAAGCTGAACATGATTTCTCTTTCCAACTTGAGTTGGACCAAGAAGATGATGCTATTATCTTTGTAGAAGGAGAAGAAGAATTAGTTGGCAACTCCAACATTGATTTCTTGAATTACCAAGATAAAGCTAAAAGAAAGGGAGAAGTGTTTGATGGATCATACACTATTTTTACTAGGTTCTAGAACCATTCAACTCAACAATCTAATAAGGGAAAAGTAAGATAAGAACCTTAGCTAGTAATTTCAATTATTTAATGGGGGACTTCACTACCTTTCCATTCAAAGGACCTGATTGTCAATAAGAAAGAAAGTACATCAAACAACCCTGTATCTTCTACTTCCATTTCTTAGATCAGTCCCACAACCAATAAAACCCAAAATTATGGACTTCCTTCCTTTGTTTCTAGTTCATTTAAGTTATTTTACATAATTAATCATACTAGAAAGACTAAGATCCAAATATCTATGTTTGAATACTTACAAGCCAACCCTAAGCATTTGGATAGGTTGACTGAATGCATCAAAATCAAAATTATCCCTACAGGACAATATTTTTAAAAAATGAATCATGATCCCCCAAAAAACAAATCCACCTAAAATAATCTTGTTGCTACTCCTCTTGTTTCCCCTAAAAAAAAAAACTTTCTATGTTTCCCTTTTAATAAATGGTCATATGTTGAGAAACTATATAATAGACTCTAGAGATTCTAACAATGTTATTCCCACCAAGGTAGAAGACTCTCTCAGTCTTACCTTAACTAAAATTTTTGGGAGATGTTTCTCCATGCATAACAAGCAAGTACCACTTTTGGGTCAAATCAAATATTCCCAATTTGTATTTGTGGCTTTTCTAGATAAGAGGATTAAGATGACAGTCTTAGTGGTTAATGTTCCAGCTTCCTATGGCATTCTAGTCAGATGTAATTTTTGTAAGGATCTAGGTGGAGATTTTAATATGGATCTATCTAAATCAAGAATACCTATTAAAGAAATCATGCAAAATTTGCTTCCTGAGAAGGAGTCAAAATATATTGTCACCCAAACGTCAGACCCTGAAGCTCAAATTTTGTTTGAATAATCAAGAATGGGTAATTAATTTCTATCCACTGAAGATGTTTCTATTTCATCAGATAAAAGTTCATTACGTGACAATTCAAATAATTCAAACAAAACATCAAAAGAATTGTTAAGGCAAAGTTCAGGTGAAAAAGGATCTTCCCTCCCTAGCGAAGAGCAATCTTTAAGAAGATCAAATTCTAATGATGTTTGGATTTTAGAATTTGATGGTAGCTACTCTTCTATCAGTTCTGGAGTTGGAATTGTTTTGATATCTCCACAAAGAGATATTTTCCCCTTTTCATATATGTTTTAGTTCAACAATACCAATAACGCCACTGAGTATAAATCTTTATTGCTCAGATTGAAAGTTGCTCATGCTAAAGGTGTTAAGATTCTTCATGCCTAAACAGATGTTGGATTAGTGGTTTATCAGGTGAGAAATATATACAAAACCAAAAATAAAAGATTGTGACATTATCACAATCTTTTATGGGATTATATTGAAATTTTTGATGCTTTCAATATTTCTGTGGTGTCTAGAGAGTTTAATGATCATGCAGATTCATTGGTTGTCTTTGCAACCCTCATGGTTCCTCATAAATATTTTAAAGGGAACAAGTACACTATTGAGCTAGTCTTTCGACAAAGTGTACTTGATAATGCCAACCATTGGTAGGTGTTTAATGGGGACCATCAAATCATTTCTTTTTTGGAAAAGGTGGATAGTCTTGAGGAGCTTTATTTTGAAGGTAACGAATCTCCACCATAAGAATCAGTTCATGAAATAGATTTAAAAATTGGTGAAGAGTTTCTTCAACTCAAGGGGAATAAAATTCCAAAAGGTTTGGTTTCTATTGAAAATTTATTTGATAAGCATGATAGGTATGTCAAGTAGTAACAAATGGATTCAAGTTCCTCCAAAGAGTTTGATCAAATAAATTTGAGTATGGAAGAAAATCCTAAAATGGTCAACATTGGGAATTGCTGCACTTTTGATGAAAATCTCAAATTCATTGCTCTTATTCACCATTACATTGATGTTTTAGTGTATTCTTATGATTATTTGAAATCTCTCTAGCCTAAATAAATTTGGCATGAAATTGATCTTAAAGCTGGGTCATTACCTCACAAGTAGAAGCAAAGGCAATACAACCCCAAAATATCAAGTACTATCCTTTCTGAGATCTAAAAGATGCTAAATGTAAGAATTATTTTTCCAATTCATCATTCCACCTATATTGTGAACATAGTTTCATTGAGAAAAAAGAATAGAGAAATTTGCATCTATGTTGATTTTTAAAAATTAAATTAATCTTCTCTAAATGATAACTACCCCTTACCCATCATGGATCAAGTGTTGCAAATAGTGACTGGTTCAAAAATGTTATCAATGTTAGATGGTTTCTTTGGTATAATCAAGTGGAATTCAATGAAGTAGACCAACATAAAACCACTTTCACTACACCATGGGGCACTTTTGCATATCACAAAATGCCCTTTGGTCTAATTAATGCTGATGCCACCTTCTAGAGAGCAATGGATCTTACCTTCATAGATGAAATAGGAAAGTTTATTGTGGTATATCTTGATGACTTGACCATTTTTTCCAAATATCAACCTGATCATGTGTATCATTTACAACAAGTGTTGGAATGTTGTCAACAAAATGGTATTTCTCTTAATCCCAAGAAGTGAATTTTTGGGGTTACAAAAGGTAAAATTCTTGGTCATACTATATCCCAATAAGTCATAAAATTTAACTCAGAATGAGTCAAATCTATCCAAAATCTTACTCTTTCTACTAATAATATTGCAGTTCACTCTTTCTTTGGAAAGGTGAATTTTCTACGAATATTCATTTCAGAATTCATAGAGAAGACTCGACACATTATTGACATGATGAAGGGTAAAGATAATTTCCATTGGACTATAGAAGGCAAGTCAGCATTTGAAGATATTAATAAAGCTATTGCTCATGCTCTAATCCTAATTTGTCTAGATTATACCAAAGACTTCTTAGTATACATCTATGCTTCTGAACATACACTTTTAGCCATTTTGGTCCAATAAAATAAAGAAGGTGTGGAATCTCCCATATCATTTATGAGTTGTCCTTTCAAAGCTCATGAATTGAAATATTCAAACATGGAGAAGCATGCTTATGCTATGGTTAAGGTAGTAAAGCATTTCAAATTCTATATCCTAAATTCACATACTATTGTTCTGGTGCCTGAAACAATAGTGAAGTCCATTCTAACTCAATAGGATTTTGGTACTAAAAAGGGTAATTAGATTGCTAAAATTTAGGAGTTTGATCTTGATATCAAGCCTACTAAGCTTGTGTAGGGAAAATGTCTCTACCAACTAATTTTTTATAACATACCAAAGGGAATAAAACATGAAGAAACAGAGGTTAGATATGTGCCTATAGCTCTCTTTGTCACTACTATTGATGAGTGGTATTCTAATATCACTCATTTGCTTACCTATGGTGAATGTCCCACCCATCTATCCTACAAATAAAAAAGGAATGTTAAGTTGAAGGTTGCTAACTATCTCTTCTGGGACAATGGTTTGCACAAAAGAAGTCTTGATGGGGTATTTCTTCATTGCATCGATATGGTGCAACAAAGTAAAATTTTAGATTCCTTCCATAATTTGGCTTGTGGAGGACATTTTTTTGCATCAATAATAGCTCACAAGATTTTATGAGCTAGATAATAATGGCCTACATTATTTTAAGATGCATATGTTTGGGTATGCAGATGTGAGTTGTGTCAACAGTTTGTTGGAAAACCTAAATTGACCACATTACCTCTCAAATCAATGGTAATTGAAGAACCTTTTAAATAATGGGTTATTGACTTCATTGGTTTTATGAACCCTTCCTCAAGTGTTGGAAATGACTATGTTCTCACTGTGATAGACTATTTTACCAAGTAGGTGAAAGCCATTCTAACTAAACATGCTACTTTGGAAGTGGTATGCAATTTCCTTAAAGAAAGTATTATTTCCTGATTTGGAGTCCCAACTAAGATTGTAACAAATAATGTTGCTTATTTCTCTTATCATGAGGTTACTAAGTTTTGCTAAAATTATAGGATTATTATTTCCCACTCCTCTGACTATTATCTACAAGGAAATGGTCAAGAAAAATCAAGTAACAAGAATCTAGTTACTACTATTAGGAAACTGGTAGATGATAATCAGAGAACTTGGCATAAAGAATTATTCAATGCTTTGTGGGTAGATAGGATTACACCCAAGAGGGCAATAGGTCTTTCATGATTTCAGCTTTTGTATGGTTTGAATGTGGAGATACCAATCGCCCTAGAACTACCAATACTGAAGTTGGCAAAGGTAGTCAAAGATCAAACTTTCAAAAGTTCTATTAATAAAAGGATCATGTGCCTAACTAAACTAGATGAGCAAAGAACTATGATAGTGGACCATATCATTACACATCAAAATCAAGTAAAGAAACTATTTGACAAGAGAGCAAGGATTCATGATTTTTAGATTGGAGATCAAGTCTTGTTATGGGACAAGAGGAGAGAACCAAAAGGAATGCATGGAAAATTTGATTCCTTATAGAGAGGTTCATTTACCATTCATCAGATCTATGGTGAAAATATATTCTTGCTAGAATATCAAGATGGAACAGCATTTTCACTACCTCATAGTGGGTAGCATATGAATCACTTCAATCCTTGAAGTATCAGATAAGTCCAATTGTACATTTGTATAGTCTTTTTGTTCATTTTGTGTTATTTTTTTGGTTTTTTGGAATCTTTTTATTTTTATATAGCTTGATTCCATGGCCCAATGACATGAATAAAGGCACTTAGAGTCTAGATTCTAATCCCTTCGATCATTTCAAAATACAATCGATAGAAGTTCCCCAACTGGAGCTAGTTGTTGTTCCTAAAACTATTCACTTATTTTTGTGGAAAACATGTTGGCCATTTTGGTCTTATAGGCCAAAAATGGTCTCCTTCTTTCTCAAAAATGTTTTGAGCAGTCAAGTTATTCAATTATACAAGCCTTTTTGCCTAAAGTAATTGCAAGTTCAAAAGGTGGATTTTCACAAGAAATTATAAAACACTTGAAGACATTTCCTAAAATTAATAAGGATGGTTCAATGCTGAGGTTTAATGATATATGGTTCAAATGGTGGGGTTTAATGATTTGAAATTAACACCACCAAATCATTGAACCATTGAACTCCACTTCAAAATGGTTCAAGGGTTCAAAATGGTTCAAAGGTTCAAAATGGTTCAAAAGTTCAAAATGGTTCAAGCGAAAGGTTCCAATGAAAGGTTCAAATAGTTAGTTCAATGATACATTAAATTGAATTCATAATAAGATTGACAAAATGTGACTCTTTGCAAAACATAAAATATTGAGCCATTGAACTGTTAAACCATTGAACCATTGAACCATTAAATTGATGAGCTCTAAAAAGATGGTTCAAGGTTTAAAATGGTTCAAGCGACCGGTGATGTCCCTATAGATGTCAAATTTAGGATAATGAGATAACCGTTGATTTTTAAATAACATAGACCTAAGGACAAACTCAATGATCTACTGAGCAAGGAGCTGAAGAAGCCAACAGAAGGTGAGAAGATAGTCCCAAGAGCTCAGATCACCAGGAAGAGACAAAATATAGAAAAGAAAGAGGGAATAAAATAGAGAATATAGAATCATTGGTGGAAGAGTTATTCTAGTGGGTGGAATAGTCTACCAAGTGGATGATAGAGAGTGCAAGCATTCAATGGCACAGCCTATTTTTCTTCCTTTGAGTAAATAAAAGTGGATAGTCATGTATCATAAAGAAGAGTGACCTTGCCTTTCATTGGATTAGGTAACCCATGCTTTGTAGAAGACATTTGATATGAGTTAAATGCCAAAGTCAAGACTAGTAACCTGCTCCATCATGGCCCTACACAGAACTTCCTCTTTCCAATGCATTCAATGCAACATGGGCCATTGTGTGAAAACAAGCACCAAAGTCTTTCTTTGGATGCTATATATTGTAATCTCTTATTTTTGATAAGGGAGATCTCTCAGTTATTAGAAGCAAAAACTCTGCCCAAATTGAAAGGCATTTTTGAGACTTTGAGCTCATATTTTTAATCATATTTAATCAGGTGAATGAGATAGCAAGTGACCTTTCAAACTTTGTGTTGAAATAACTTGTGTTATGTAGGAAATTGTTCTTATGTCTTTTTTCTAAATATAGTCTTATCTATTTGATCAAATAAGTAGAGAAAGTGAAAATAATTTGGAAGATGTCCTGAAGCTGATTATGGAGACTTTGTGCTACCATAATTGTCTTTATCTTGTGTGTTTTGTGTTTCAGCACAAAGGATATTGGAAAGGATTTGAACTACTTTTATCCTTTGTGATCATATACTCTATTTTAGTTTTTAGTGGAGACTTTGGGCTACACTTCATTCTACTATGATATTAGTCCTAAATTAGTAAGAGAAGCAATGAAAGACTTTGTGCTTTTGTGGATTTCTTGTGGATCTAGTTACTACCTGAGAAGTTTCCCTTCTATTTCCTGAACATCATTTCTAAAAAAAGAGAATTGCTTTCAGTTATTACACATGAATTTTCCTTTACCTTGTGAATATCATCTCTAAAAAATGAGAGATGGATGGTATGATCTCACCTCTAAGTCTATTTTCAGTTTATATTGGTATATTATATTTTATAGGGAGTCTCCCCTTGCTGAGAGGAAAGATTTATCTCATTACGCTATGGTTGATATACCCATTTTTCCTTCATTTAGTTGATGACAAAATATTCACCCAACATGCATCATTCATTATTTATTCTTCTACTACTATGATAGGACTTACATTTTTTATTTCATGCTATTGTATGTTGATTTATCTACATTACCATGGTTCACTTGATCTTCTTTGAGTGTGTACAGTGATAACTAGCTACTTAATTACTTCACTCTACTCATTTAAGGGGGCATCCTACATCTACATTCAAGAAAAAATTTGATATACACATGCATTGGGGGCATATTCTACCTGACTACACCATCCAAGTTATGTCATTACTACACTACACACTCCAAGTTATCATATTGATGTATATTACTTACTACATTACATAGATCACTACATCAACATTTCACTAGTATCTAGCACTTGTGTATATATTAGCATATACCTAGTATTATACTAAACATGTCTTGTATACTTTCTCTCTTGATTTTATTAGTTAGATGTGATTCTATCCTTCTATTATATACATGCTTTCTCTTTTTGCCTAGCATAGCTTATTGGATTGCATTTCCAATTCCTGCTTGTCCCATATATGTGCCTTAGGACATCTACCAATGTCCTCTTCTATTCATGTGTGTGACTTCCCAGTGTCCTTTACATGTACTCATCTATTTGATTATGACTTCCATGCCAACTTGCTTGTTTCAATTGTTTATGTATGTGGCACTTGAACATGCCTTACATGCTTAATTTCTAGTTTAAGTGACATGAGCACATGTCCCTTATTTGGTTGGCCCCTTACCCACTCATGTATGATTCTTAATTATTGATTTGTATGCTTGTTACCTATTTTTAATACCATGATCCATATCATGCATTTCTTTTCTTTCTTGGATGCCATGATGGACATCATGGTCCATCCTTCCTTGTTAACAACTAATAACTAACAACTAACACATTCAATTCTAGTTCAGTACATTGCACATGTTAATACATTATAATATCTACCTAGGCATACCCCTATTGATCTAAAAATATCTCAATACAAAACTTTCTATATCTTGAGATATTTTTTCAATTATCATTACTATATCATATATTTATGCAACATAACACACTTGAAGGGCTCTTTCTTCTAAGGGGAAATCATTGTAACATCTTCACTCGTACCATCAAAAGAGGGGGAAATAAATAGGGGTTTTGTCATAGAGATCAAATCTCCTAATATTCAAAAAAAATAGTATTCAGAACACTCAAAATAGAATCTATTCATCAGACTAGGTAGAACAAACCAAGTAGATAGTAGAGGATCTAAAATAGTTACTAGATTTGAAACTAGACAATAGCACCAAAGTTAAATTATAGTGTCAGATATCAACTTTTCTTGTTTTTAGCACTCCTATCTAGATAGTAGTAATATTAGTTTTTCTAGAGATAGATACAAAAGTGAGTGTACTCATAGGTTTTTCAGCTCAGTATAGTCCAAATTCAGCATGTTTCAGTATAGTTTTTACTTAGAGCATCTAAATATAGGGGGAATCATGAGTGACATGATGTATCTCCCTTATAGATTTATATTAGGTAGTTTATATCACTTATAGATCAAAATCCATGTTCTAGACACTAGTGATTGTGGACAATGTGTATGACACATTGATCCTTCCCTTTTTCTGAGTTTAGTTTATTTTATAAAGCATTTATCAATAGTTGTGTGACTTACTCCATCTAAAGGTGGTTGGCATCTTTTTTCAAGTTTGGATTTCATAAAATATTAACTTCTTGATTACCCAAGTTTCTGAGTTGGCTTCGACATAAGCTTATTACACTAGTCTCAAAGTGGCTTTCATACAATCCTAATTTCCATCTTTCAAAATGGCCAAGAGTGCCCTAGTTTCTAGAATATATTTGTCTATCCACACCAACATTTTTAGATCATAGTACATTCATAGGTTTCAAAATCCATCTCATATGGCATATATTTCATATTGTTATTACTTCATAGCTTCAACTCATGGGGTAATGATAGAGCCAAAGGGCTGGACTTTATATTTTTGAGCCACTTATTCAGAAGGATTGGACACATAGTCCAAACATTTATTGACACATGCATTATTTTTTAGCTTCACTTATTAGGGAAAGATAGATCCAAATGGCCAACCTTTTTATTCTTGAGCCATCTATTCATAAGGATTAAACGCATAGACCAAACATCAATTGACACATGCATGATTCATTAGCTTCACTTAGTAGGTGATGATGGAGGTAAAGGGCCTTCCCTATTATTTCTTAAGCCACTTCCAAGGAATTGATAACTCATCTCCATTCATGATATTAATTTTGGTATGGCACACACCTAGCACAATTCAACATCATAACAATTTTTGTATTGGTTCACATACCGGGTGAGGTGTATTATTTCCTCTCTCTCTCTCTCTCTCTCTCTCTCTCTCTCTCTCTCTCTCTCTCTCTCTCTCTCTCTCTCTCTCTCTCTCTCTCTCTCTCTCTCTCTCTCTCTCTCTCTCTCTCTCTCTCCTCTCTCTCTCTCTCTCTCTCTCTCTCACTCTCTCTCTCTCTCTCTCTCACCCAAATTTTGTATTTTCTTATTTTAGATATAGCATATCTAGTAAGGAATGATTTAATCTATATTTTTCATTATAGATTCACACTTCACACCATGATTTATCTATGCACATCAAACATCACATAACTTCATGAGATTCATGTTTATAGGTAAGTTCATGTATGCTTTATATTTTTCCTTTATCCTAGTATTTTGCTTTTTTACATCACTAGAATAAAGGAGGGGATTGTAGTAATATAAAATGAAAATTTTGGTAACTTGAGTGTGGCTAATGACACCCAATCCATATGTCCATCTTTTCCTACTTTCATGAAACTTATAGGCATGTTTCACTGATTCCTAGTCATTTTTGGCCTCTAAGACTAATCCCTTGTAGACCTAGATTTCTTTTTCCATGCTTAACGTGTCCCCATAGGTCATATTAGCCATGGACAATAGCACCCAAAATTAGACTATAACAATGAAACTTAGGGTATCCTATTTTTGGTGCTATTTTCCAAGAGCATTTTTTCTTCTAACAATAATATTCTTATGAATCCTTATCCTAATTCATGTCAGTCTAATGTGAATTTATTTAACCCATGATCATTAAATCCCATATAAAAGGCCATTAAAAGTCTATTTAGAAGGCCTAGCACTTATTTAAAATAGAGAAGCATGAATACAAGAAAAACTAATCAAGCACTCTTTCCTATTCTTTGCAGATAGCTTCCTCCTACTATTTCAAGCTTATCCAAACCTTTTATACCTATCCCTAGTCATTTCAAGTACACCTAGTTTTGAATTTACTTACATTTTCATCACACTATTACACCAAGCACTTTAATAGGAGAAATACATATAGATTTATCCCTCTTTAAAGTATTGGTATGTAGGAAACGTGCCCACACATAGGGTGTGAAGTGTGTCCAGCATATCTTTTACACACTATCCTCTTTTCCCTATTTGCAAAAATTCAATTTAATTGCATATAAGACACAAGAACATAACTAATAAGATCTATAGGGAGTTATGATAATAGTAAGGATATAAAAATATTTACACATGCTCACACAGATGTGGAGTACAAAACCCAAAAATATTAGATCTCTATGAGCAATTTGGATAATAGTGGAAAGACTAAGACTATAATATTAGATAGTAGGGTGTCTTATTTTTGGTGGTCCTATCCTATCACAAAATAAAGTCTAGTTCTTAGTTTGTAATAGTGTCCCAATATTGTTCCTCTAGTATCAGATTTTGTCTTAGTTGTAATATCCTAGAATGAGATAAGTAATATTTTCTCTCACTTATTACTATTTTTGTAAAAGCCCTAATTATAGTCAAATTTCACAAATCAATAACCTAATTATTGTATATTTATTATTGATTTTATCTACTCAAACCCATTTATTATTTATGAATTAAGAATATAATTCCCAAAAAATAATAAATCATTAGGGAAGTGTTAGAGACTATTTTGAAATTGAAATGTTGCTAGTTTAATGTAAAGAAGGAAAATCATCTATAAAAGGTAAATTTTAGATGGTTGTACAAACTAGGATAACTCATCTAACACATGTGAATTATTTTATAAGGTGTCTTGATATATAAATAGGTCATTTATAATATTAGGTGGCTTCATCAAATCCAAAATTATTAAAAACTAGTTTCTCTCTCCTATCACTCTCTTGGATTGGTCAAAAGGGGTCAATGATTTTCATTTGGTATGGGATAGGAGAAGAGGAATTAGAGTGAGTTAACTTGGTGGATATTAGTGGTCCTTTTTTACTTAAATTTCATTGCCATGGTTTCAAAATTTATTCTTTGTGCTATATGAACAATCATTAATATTTTTAGCACCTCCAAATTGCTTATACAACCCCAACATCTCAATTTTTCTCATCTAGTTTCATTTTGGAAATTGGGATATATGAACCAAGTAATCTATGGAGACTTATATATCATGTTCAATCATTTCATATTGAATTCAACTTATTTGGAATGTGTGTTCATAATAGATAGGTAGAGGTATCTCATTGTGATATAAGTGAGGCACCATTGAGATATAAGAATAGTGTTGTATCAGTTACAGAGTTCATTATCTTGTAAATAGATTAAAATAAAAGTTAATATACTTGTTTTAAACCTTTTATATCATGGTGATGGTCTAATCATAATTCAATGGACCAATGGAAATGAAATCTAAAATCATTTAAAACCAAGTGAAGTTGAAGATTGAACTCACATGCCTAGTAGGCAAACACCTACAACTTGCTATGGAGAGGTGTGATTTAATAGTGATGTTCCCAAAAAGTATGTGGTTTCAAGTTTTTGAGAATATTCTCAATATAAAAAATTTAAAACTAAGCCATTGAAAACATTGGAGATTAGATGTGAGAGTCAATGTAACACCTAGTCAGTCAAGTTGAAGAAAAATTCTGAAATGAGTGTTTACTTTAACTTCCTTGAAAAGATATTTTTATACACACAATGTTATTTATTGGTAAAGGTATATGAGGTATATGTAAGCATAATGATTTCATTATTGAAGTATAGACATAGAGGTAACATATTGACACAATAAGAGATGATTAGGTTAAGAGATAATGATGATAGAATGGGTTTTTAACTCACTCAAAATCTTGATTGAAACACTCAATGAATTATAGTACCATTAGGCCAAAATCAACTTGAAATTAAGTCCTAGTACATTGATAGTAAAGGGATAATATTATGGTTTCCATGTATAAATTAATATATCCAAGTGTGATATATCCCCAATGATCTCAGAGGAAACCAAAAGTGTAAAATACAATGCTCAAACTTGTATCACCACCTACAAAAGTCTTTTGAATTTCCTAATCAGCACCTATAGTCTAACTTAAGAGATAGACCAACCTAAGCCAATGAAGGATGCATGATTGATTGGTAGATATAGGTGTATATGGAGATAACCATGTAATAATCACTATCACAATGATAATACCACACTTCCATGTGATCCTCAGAGGCAAGAATGAGCATAAACAATCATACCTAAAGGTTTTTAGGCCCTATCAAAACCCTACACATAGTCAGAAGCATAAAATCTAGTATGGGAAATTTGAAGTGTTGAAGGATCTAGAAGTATGGTCTCATTTGGGATAGACTACTAGGGTAAGTGTTCACTATTTTATCTTAGACCTAAGGCACTCCTCAGTCATCCCAACCTACATATTTAATGCATTAATGGTGAAAAGATGTAATATAGAGTTTTTAGTGACTATGGTGTGATATTTATGGTTAAATTTTAGGTTAATAAGTCTTAATAATAACCTATAGTCACTATGAACACTTATAGGTAGTCACATATTAAAAAACATAGTCTATGCCTACTAAGTCTAAAAACTAGACATGACCATTAGGCTTCCAAATTCACCCCTTTCGTTATGAGATCCTCTCAAGAAATGTGATAAATTTCATGGGAGAGTTGAGGATTGATTAGAATCATTATTATGTAGAGATAAACTCAAATTTGTCATTTTTGGCCTCACATTGTCTCACATGTGTTCAAAATGCATAGTAAGAACTTGAGAGCCAACTTATTTCACTCAAATTTTTACAGTAAATATACATGAGCTCTTAATAACTTAGGGAGAGTTTGTGGGGAATCTTATAATTGAACTTAGTGACATTAGTTTGAATTTTAGGGGCCTAACCTTTATGAATCATTGTTAAGAACCTATATCACCTAAAACCATCTTAAAGCCTTCATAAGAGCCCAATGATGAAAAAATGAATAGAAATTCATATATAAGTGTTAAATTTAATTGTAAAGTGATTTATATAAAATTTACAATCTCTCACGATCCCTACCACTCAATTTTTATGTACCATCACTTGTATGGATGAGGCAAATTCTATGTTTTTAACAAAAAATTGAGGTGATCTAAAGGTGAAAAAAGGAATGAATGAGTAAAAAAAATGGTGGAATGTGTGTGGATATGTGTTATGCCTAATAATATTCCATTATCACCTTATTCATGCAATAAAACTCCTTTGTTAAGCTAGTTATTGTAGATAGTCTTGAATAGAACAATGATAAAGAAGGTGACTACCAAGTGAGAGATAAAAGGTGTGATATGGAATCATATTGAGGTCTACCTGATAGAATATAATAAAAATATGTCTTTATGAGGTGTCTCAAATATATGTTATAAATATCCTTGAGTGTGTGCAAGTCACCTAAGTGGCGAGTATGAGAGTCTAGTCTAGATGTCTAGTGAGTTACTACAAGAAAGTGAATGACAAGAGGAAAAGAGAAGGTCATCAATTGAGGGGTGTATAATGATTTTCAAAAATCATGTTTCTACCTTCTCAAGTCATATATTTTGTGTCAATGACTTCTAAGACAATTTTGGATAGATAGTGAACTCTTCATCAAGAAAATAGTTTCAAGAATGAGAATGAAGTGTCCCTATTCAACCTTCAGGATAATGGTGTACTTTAGATAGACACTTATACAAGATAAATTTATTACATAATTTATAAATCCTTCCCTTGGTTTTCAAGACTTGACACTTGGAATTGTGATTATTCAATTCTACTCCTATCTCTTCTCTTATTGTTTTGTATATTGAAGCCATTTTGGCATTACAAACAATCCAAAATTGGTATGGTGAAGCCCTAATAGTTTTGACATCTTGTTTTGACATTGAATAAATTTTTCTCAAGCTTGTTTAGCTTATGAAATTATTGAATAAGTATTTCAAATAGTATATTTGGATAACAACTGATGATTTTCTCTCCTTGCTTCCATTATGCTCTTGTATGCATTGTGTGAGTAATACTTATTCTAACAGGTCTCATGAAGTGAAACTATTTTTTAGGTTTTTTTAAGTATTAATAGATAATAGTAGCATCTTGATTGTACCTCTTATTCAACCACCTTTGGAAATGAATAAAAATCTACCTCCATGTAGAAACACTTATGCTAGAAGAACCTTGAGTTGAAACCAATTCTATTGATTTGTCTTCTTAGTGAAAATTCAAGTATATTTGTGGAGATATCCTTTGTGTATCACCTCTATTAGTGTAGGTTACATTTATGGTTCCTTATTTTATTTTCACCCCCAATGAGTGATTATCCTAGTGTAGTGTGTGAGCCTAAATAGTTAGATCAAGGGAACTAGCCCAATATCTATAAATCTATTTATTGTAGTAATCTTCATATACTTAGAGATAGTTCCATTTATCCCAAATTCGAGAAGGTCTGATTGACTTATCTAGGGTGAAAATTTGGTTATAATAGGTCTAGCATGCTTGATGGGACATGAAGCCTAAGAAAGTTTTTCAAGGTGGATGCTAGTCTTGACAAAAAAGGATATAATAGTCTACTTCCTAGAATATTTTGTGACTCCAAGAATTGAATCTTGGTGATAGACAAGTGAATTATTTAATGCCTATGGTAAGCACAATATCTCATACTAAAGGCATTCCTTTTGAGTTCAAATAGCTTTCTTATTATTCAATCAAATCATATAAATTTGTTAACACCTATCCTTACCCAAAGAGATCATACATTGCTCATAAACCTACATGAAAGTCTTTGATTGGTCCAGTCTTATAATGTCCTAAATATACCATGGAAAAGAATCTACCTTTTGATTCCTTCAATGGTTATAGTCCTCTAATAATTTTCCATTATGATGGCATTCCCATATCTGCCCTCAAAAGTGTCCCTTCATATATTGGTGAGACTACCATTACCCTTATTAAACATATTAGAAACATTAATAACATATGAAATATAAATCACATTATTGAGGAGAACATAATAATTATGTTTTTAGATGTATCTTTTAAATGGAATTATCTTGATTGGTATGGTACTTTGGCCCCTAAATATATCACCACATGGGATGAATTATGTGATGGTTTAAGGAGAAGGTTTGAGGAAAAGAGTGACAACTTGTCATTGACTGAGTAGTTGACCAATATAAAGAGAAAACCTACAAAATATATTCAAGACTTCAAGAAAAGGTTTCATAAGACATGGGATAGGATCCCAATCTTGGTAAGACCTACAACACATCATACATTCCTTTATTATCTTAAGGATTTTGATAGTGATATTTCTATGATGTTATAATATATGAAGAGGGAACACATTGCCTAATAATTATGAAGTGTCCATTAAGGATAAGAATTTTTTGATTCAAAATGGGAAGATTTCCCCAAGATCCCGTATACCTTTATTCCCTAATTTACAAACCCCTACAGTTATTATTGCTCCCATCCCTATACCCAAATATAAGACAACTACCCCAAGTCAATCAATTAAATCTAATGAGGAAGAAAAAATGAAATATATTGATAAATAAATTTTAAGTCTTAAGAGGATTACACAACATCAACAAGTGAGACACTAATAGAATCAATCCTATCAAGACTATTGAGGAAATAGACAACCTTTTCAAGGTTAAGGGTAATTATTTCAAGAAAATTCATATAATGGATATAATCCCAATGCTTCCTCCACATCAAGATAATTAGTTCCTACTAAAAAAGATCTTATTCAATAGAATGAGGGTTAAGCTCCATGGGATCAATCTAAAGATCTATCTACCTATGTCAATGAGTCCTTCAATCAAGATTTCATGGCAATTTTGTAACAACACCAGCCATGACTCAAGATGAGGTACCTAATGGAGGAGATAATAATGTAAATATTACTAAAGTGGGGTCTAATTTAGTAAACTAAAAAAAATATGACTCAAGTGTTGTTAATTACCAAGGGCAATCAAGCAAATATTCAAGTCTTATAGCTTTCAAACATAAGGGAAAAAATAAAGGCAATTGAAGAGGTTCAAGGGAATGTTAATGGTTCATAAATGAGTGTTAAAACATCTCAAAGGGTATGTATGTATAACTAAATCCCAAATGAACAATAATATAAAATAATTTATAATTCTAAGAGATCTTTCATACCTCAAAATTATCAAGGTATAGGTAGTGCTTTTCATACTTGTGGACAATCTAAGGTTAGTGTTTATTTCACTAAAATTGTAGATTAGATGAAGAAGGATCATGTAAATGTACTAATGTGAGATACATTATCAATAATTGGAAAAATAGACCTTATCTAAGAAAATTTATACAAACTCATCATAGTAACCATATAGCTTAGTGCGAAAAAGGCATCCTTGATAAACACATTGAAGCATAGTGAAGGACAACCAATTTTTTTTGATAAATTACATAAAACTCATCTATTATATATCTCTACCATCATTGGGGATTATTTGGTACATAATTTTTTATTTGATAGTGGATAAAATAATTCAGTTATGCCCAAGCAAGTAGCTAATAATTTGAACTTGAAGTATGATCCTCATTCCAAGGGAGTGTGATAAATGGATGGGTTAGTTGCCAAGATAATTGGCATAATCAAATGTTTTCAACTTTTTCTTCATGCTTGTCCTACTTTCAATATTCTTCAAGATGATGTGGTTGTGGATGTGCCACCCCATTTTTCCCTTTGTTTATAAATATATTTTACTAATAATATTGGAGGATATTTGACTTCAAATTGGTCCTATATTGAATTTATGACTAGGTATGGTGCTAAAGTATAAATTAAATATAAACCTCTATCTAGTTTTCATTTAGAGCCATATGTGCCTTATACATATAACATGAATTAAAATATTAGTGATGAAGAAGATCATCTTAGTGATCAATAACCTCTAACACTTCTTGATGGCATAACTGAATTATACCTTGATGAATGAGGATTTAAGTAGTATGGATTTGAAGAAACTAGTCTTGGCACATACATCTTCCATGAAGAATGTGATGGATCTCTTGAGGAAAATTATAATGACACTCTAGAACAAGTTTCATGGGGAAAATACCTTCTGTAGATAGATGATAATGTTCATATCTAGACTATAACAAAGCATGATAGTCCTAGTGAGAATTTAGTTCTAATTGAAAAATAAGAGAACACACATGACCATGGACCTCAAGAAGAGTTATATGATATGTGTAAATAACTCAATGCCATAGTGTAAGAGTTTGAATAGGTATGTAGGTCTACAACTCTTCAAAAGGAATATAAACCTAATGATGAGGGAAACCATACACCTAATGAACACAAAGAAGAGTTTGGGGTCTCTACCAAATAGGAAATAATTATGGTAGACCATGAAGTGTTTGGTGAAAAATAAGATAGCCTTGATGACTCCCAAAAGAAAACATATCATGATTCAAATACATTTGAAGTTGGGAAGGGTTTCACGACTTCCAATGGTCAGATTAAGGAGTGTTAAGTGAACATGATGAAGGTCAAGCAAGCCACAAATTCAAAAAATCCTCTAAAAAATCTATATAGACTGTTTATGAGAGTTACAAGTGACACACTTTCTATCAAAAGAGGATCCAATAATGGTAATTCATTTGATTACCTCTATAAGAAAGTTTTCATTAACAAACATTCATTTTATGATGGTTTGGTTTCATGAAGAAGCAATATTTCTAGAAGCATTGTATTTGACCCTAGTTGAATAAATGAATAACTTGTCCTTCACCTCAATTTTTTTGATGTATTTTATATATTAGGATAGTGTGTGTTTTCCTTTGAGTTTATTGTGTGTTTTCCCTAAGTGCTTACAGAGCACAAGGGTGTATTTTAGTGTCTTGTTTTGTGTGTTTCTTTATTAATGTTTTTTTGTGTGAGTTTGGAGTCTTTTCATAGGAATATTAATGTTAATTACAATATATGAGTGAATCCATTGACCAATGATAGGATAATGTAATTAGGCCTTAGCATAGTAGGCATGCTACCATATAAGACAAAAATGTTGACCAAATTTTACCCTAGGTCAAATTGAATCAACCCTCTACATGTTCAAAATTTTCATAAGGTCCTCTAGGTTTAAAATGATCATCATTGTCCTAAATGAGGTCAATTCATACTTTTAGGGTCACATAATATGTTCTAGCCTTTGTCATACTTGTTCATTTATCTTAATGTCATTTTATGCCACTTTTTGGTCTTTTTAATGAATTGTAAATGAATCTCATGAAACCAATGTAAATTAAATATCAAATAATTTGAAACCAAGTGAAGTTTAATATTTAACTAACATTCCTAATAGATAACCACCTACAACTTGTTGTGGAGAACTACACTTTGATAATGATGTTCTCAAAGAGTAAGGGGTTTGAAGGTTTTTAGAAGATTCTCAAGATAAAAAAAATAGGACTAAGCCATTGAAAATATTGGACATTGCTTTTTAAAGTCAATTCAACAACTATTCAATCAAGTTGAATAAAATATACAAAATTAGTGTTTACCTTAACCTCTTTGAAAAGAGATTTTTCTCCACACATTGTTATTTTTTGGTGAAAGTCTATGAGGTTTGGATAAGCCTAATGGATTTATTATTGTAGTATAGACCTAAAGGTATAATATTTAAAAAAATGATATGATTAGGTTAATAAATAATGATTTTATAATTATTTTCAACTCAATAAAAATATTAATTGATACTCTCAATGAATTACAATACCATTATGTCAAAAGGTACTTGGAACAATGCAACTTGAAAGACCTAGTACATTGATGGTGAAGGGATAAGAGAATGATTTATAAATATAAATGAATATATAAAAGTGTGAAATATCTAAAATGACCTCAAAGGAAACCAAAATTGTAAAATACAATGCTTAGATTTGTATCATCACCTACAAGAATCTTTTGACTTCCATAATAAGCATCTATAATCTGACTCAAGATATAAACTAGCCTAAGGTAATGAAAGATGTAGGATTGATTGGTAGGTAGAGGTGTAGATGGAGATAGTAACATATAAATCACTTTAATAGTGATAATATCACACTTTAATGAGATTATTAGAGGTAATAATGAACATATATAGTCATAGATAAACGTTATTAAGCCTTATCAAAACCCTACACACAGTCACAAGCCTAGAAAGTAGTCTAGAAAATTTGAAGTATTGAAGGATATAGAAGTATGGTCAGGATTTCAAAATTGATACCAAATTTCATCATGAATTATAATAAACGTCCACAATATCATTTTAGTTATAACAATAGGGGAAGTGTTTAATGTTTTATCTTAGACCTGAGGCACTCCACATTCAATAAAACCTATAGACCTAGTGCTCTAATGGTTTAAGGATGAAATGGAGTGTCTTTAGTGACCATGGGATTATATTTATGGTTTAATTAAAGGTGAATAAGTTTTAATAAGCACATAAAGTCACTTTTAACACTTAGAGGTGGTCACATATTCAAAAAACATACTCTATGCCTACTAGGCCTAAGAATTGGACATGACCATCAAGATTCCAACTTCACCACTTTGCTCATGAGATCCTCCCAAGAAATGTTAAAAAATTCATGGGATAGTGGAGGATTGATGATAATAATTGGTTTGTATTAAAAAACTCAAATTGGCCTCAATTTGTCTCATAGGTGTTTAGAATGCATAGTAAGAAATTGAGAGCTAACTTCTTTCACTCACATCTGTACATATAATATGAATAGGGTATTGATGACTTAGGGAGAGTTGGGGGGGTCATATAATTGAATTTAGTGTCATTGGTTCAAATTTTAATGGCTTAACCTTTATGAATCATTGTTAAGAACTTAAATGACCTAAAACCCTCATAAGAGCTCGATGAGTAAAAGATGAATAGGAATTCATCCAAAAGGGATAAATTGACCTATAAAGTTATTTGTATAAAATTTACAATCTTTTAGGATCCCTACCACTCAATGTTTTTGTACCATCACTTATATGAATTATTCAAATTCTACGTTTACTATAAGAATTGAGGTGATTTGAAGGTGTATAAAAGAATAGATAAGTAAAATCCATGGAGAAAGGTGTGTGGATATTGTTTATGCACAATATTTTCAAATTTTATCAAATAATAATGCTTTAAATCTTATAATAACTCATCAAAAATAAAATTATCTAAGTGAATGCCCTAAGGGTACACTAAGAAAGGGGTGGGTAGAATATTAGTGCTTTACAATATTTTTGTCCCTTATTGAAACATTATTACCAATCCAAATAGCTCTTGAAAACCATTCCCTAAGCTATTACTCTTCCTTTACACACTCCTTCAATATTTTCCCTCTTTTTCTCACCTTAAATCCCTTATTTAGCTAGATATGCTAGGTTGACTGGGTCAACCCTATATAGTTTTGGGATATTTTCACTTAGGAATTAGGTTAGCCTTTGGCCAACCTAGCTTCAAACCTGGTGAATAATTACCTAAAATTGTGCTAAGTCAAATGGGTTAACCTTATCGGTGTAGATATTTGGAGGGTTTAAGGGTCAAATCCACCTATAAATACAAGATCATTTCATCATTATTTTGATTTGCAATCAAAATTTATTATTCACTCATGCTTATTTATAATCATTTCTTCCACCATTCTACTTGAAGAGTCTTATATTAGGGTTTTTACTTGGAGAATCTAGCCTTGTGGAGAAGTCTTGGATGATTTGGAATTTATTAGTGATACTTATAAACCATAATAACTTTTTTCAAATACCCATTTTCCAAGGGAGAGATTGAGTCTCGATGGATTTAAATTTAGGTAACTATTCTCTAACATTGATCCTCTCTTTACTAGATAGAAGTAGCATAAATATTAGCTTCCAATAATATTTCACTTCATATTCAATGTATTAGGGTATTAATCATACTTAACTTTATTGAGACTATCTTATACATGTTTTTATTATTTAATAACCCCTCATGTTGTGGAATAAGATTTGGTGAGCACTATATTATATTTATTTTACTTGATATTAGTTTAGGTGAATTATCAAAACTTAAGACCCCCTTAGGGTTATTATGTGATTTTGTTAGACTAGAGACTTTGGAACCCTACATAGTATGGTGTATTATGATAAATTATCTTCTAATTAGGTATTGAGGATCACCATATTGACCATTTTCCCTCTTAAAAAATTTATTCCTAATCGAAAGTGTAGGTATGCTTTATCTTATCTAATTTAGGATTGATTTATAGACATGATGCATTTCTAATTGCATATATCCTGGTTAACCCAATATGGATCTATCCCTTGTAGGATTTATTTCACTTATTTAATTATTTTATAATTTTTATTATTAAACATAGTACTAAATTCTATGTAAAATTTTAACACACAGTCACATCCAAAAGACTTTGTTCTTTCTATGCAGGATCTTTTCTAGGTACATGCTACTGGATTAACTCAGTTGCCACAGTACAATTTTTAAAACTTTTAGACATATATTATAGACTAATAGATTGAAAAAGTCAACCATATACACTTTTATGCATCAAATTATTACTAATAGGTCAACCCAATCGACCCTATATATTTCATGCACTCAACAACATGTTTTAACAAAGCTTGGTCAACCTAGTTGACCCTGTTAGCAGGGTTCCAAATCATTTACCAAGGTTATTTGATAGAAATCTCACTTTTATATATCTTAAATCCCACCAAGGTTCATTTATATCCTTTCTCTCTTTCTTTACAGTCTTTCTTTTCATAGTTTGTATTCTTTAAAACTATTCCTCTATAGTCAACTAGATTGACTCTATCAACCTAGTTCTATCTTTTGGATAACTAGGTCGATCTTGTCAACCCTATTCATTTTAATTTTTTTTTTTGCATAATACATATGTGATTCTATACATCTTATTATTTATTCTATGCATACACTTTTGATTGAATTAACACTTTATTGAGTTTTGAAAGTTATAATTAACCCTTATATGTTAGTAATTAGCTCAAAGTTTCATTTCTTATTGCTTGCATGATTAGAATAGTTCACATATTATAAGTAGGTGGTTTTAAATATATCATTTAGTTTCATTTTTTTATATTTTACGTATGCATGACCAAATAAAAAAATCTTAAACAAGTATTTTAGCAATTATCTACCCAAGGCCAACCTACTTGGATTTCATCAGCAAGGGGGAAGTTCACTTGGTTTTTTGGCCAAGTATAAATATGTGGTTAATGTTATATTATGGATAAGTACCTAAAAAATTTATCACTATGGTGAGTGAAGTGAAGGGATAGACCTCAATACTAAGCTTGTACCATTACCAATATAGATCCCTTTCAGCCCAAATGTCTTGAAACCATCTTTATATTACTTTGTCATTCCTTGATTATATCTAAATTCCTATCACATTTAAAATATTATAATAATCTAACAATATTAATGTTAAACACATAGTTAGATTTTACTTTCCATTTTGATTGTTTACTCTTTGCTTAAATTGTGTGTTGTATTGCAAAAACTTCTATTAGCCAGTATTGGTGTAAGGTTTTTTGTTGTGTGCCTCAATTGGATCACCCTTATTGATCTAATTGATTGTTTATTTCTCTTAGAATTTTTATTTTCTAATTATTACAAAATTATTCTTATTTTAGTACATAGTCATTTTAGTTGACACATTATGTTATAAGTTGTCAGATTTTCCCTATTTGTTATGATAGGTTGACCTAGTCAACCCTATATAGTTTTTAGACCCTATTATCTATACTGGGTCAACCCAGTTGACCTTGTACTATTTATCACCTTCCCTATTTGTTAATCTAGCTCACTATTTTTCCTTATTACCATTGTTTTCATTCATTTCCAATTATAATGAAGTCTCCTATCAAAATTTTCTTAGATAGCTTGAATCCATTTAGACACTATATTAGATGTTCATTTTTCCCTCTTTTTTCCTCCCAAAATCACCATCACTCTTTAGGCACCTCTTCCCTCCTTCATCCATCACATGTAACATGGTGCAAATCACACCTCAAGATGAAGTTGATGGATTTGATCTATTCTATACTTACCAAGGCACTTCTCATCTTCAAAATTATCAAACTAATGTGGGATAAAATGACATGTATTTAATCAATAATCTCACTCATAATCCATCTTCTAACAACCCTCCCCCTAATAAAAATTCAAGGAGCATTCCTATCAACACCAACCCACCTCTTGATACAAATCAACTTCTTTCCCAAGTTATTTAGCAAATGAACATAATAAAAAACTCTAACAATAATCAAATGATGCAACTACAACAACATTTGATTAATATGGCTAATCAACCTCCAACTATCCATCCTCTACCTAATCCCAATTGCATTCCTCCACCTCTTATATATGCCTTAGGTAATTTTATTCCTCAACCCATAATGAGTAACAAGATGCTTCAAACTATTCGAAATGAACCTTTATCCCTTATTATTGTATCCATTGATATTGGTAGCATATATGCGACTATCAAGTATGATGGGACTATAAACCCTGATTTATTCCGTAAAGCCTTTGGTAAACTTTATAGAGAGTGGATCCAAATTAATACCTTCACCACAACTAAAATCTTAGTCAAAAAATTCACTGGTGATGTATTAGAATGGTATAACCAATTACCCCAACATTCTATTTGGAAACTTGAAGATTTGGTTAATCCCTTAGTTAAAGAGTTTTAACACAATGATCTTCTAAAAAATTATCTTAGCCATTTCATTAATGCTAAGCAATCTCCTAGTGAATCAACTCATGACTTTATCAAAAGAGGTAAATCACTGGACCACAAAAATGACCATAAAATGGCTAATTATAATTTATTCAAACAATTTATAACTACTTTGACTCCTTATATTCAATATAAGGTTTGAAACTTTGATCCCCAAAAACTTAATGAAGCTATTGACCAAGCTAAACATCAAAAATTTCTCATGAAGCAATTTGAACCTTATCCTAAACTTTTAAAAGGATTTTTTAAAACATCTACCAATGTTATCACAAGTAATACTACATGAACCAAACTTGGAGTTACCAAAGTTGATATTCCTTCACCTTTTCACACACCACTTTCTATGTAATAAATGAAATAACTCTTACCACCCTCTAAACCTTTCCCTTATCTTAACAATCCTCTTAAGTGGTTCGATCCTAATCGATTTTGTTTTTTCCATGTTGACATTGGTTATTCCCATGAATCTTGTAGAGGTGTCACTAATTTTTTTATCTAATATATGGTTGGTGATTCATTTAATCATGAAGACATGATAAACCTTCATCATCAAGAGTACACCACTGTTTCTCAAAAATCACAAGCTTCCAAAGCTTCTTCCTACAATAATAAACAATATTTTTCAAACAATCAACCAAATACCAAAGATGTTTATTACATTGATGTTGATTATGATCAATATTATAATAATTCTCAATATGTTAACACTACTAAGGTCAATTATCATCTTAAGTCAACTCATAAGGATCCAATTACCAAACCTAAGAATTCATATTTAGATGAAAAACTTCTCAAAGATACTACAACTACTAATCTAACTTTGGAATCCCATGAGGAACCACTTCCTCCTTCCAAACCTCCATGCACATATATACCTTCAAAATCTACTTTACCTCCCAAACCTCATGTTGGTTCTTCTAAATCTCATTAGAAATTTCTTTAAGAACTTAACTCTATGCTTTGTAAGATTCCACTTATGGACTTGGTTCATAATTCTCCTTATCATCCAATTTCATAATGCAATGACTCCAAGAAATTAAATATCAATCCTTTATATATGAATATCCACCTTCTATCGACTCTCAACCTACCAATGTTAATACGATTGAAACTATGTGTCCTTCCAAGCCTTCTTTTGAATTTATTGAAGAGGACATGATCAATGATGGATTTATTTTTCATGTTGATGATCCACAACTTTTTATTAAAATAGCCATTAATAATACCCTTATATATAACTTTATCATTTATGAAGGCTATAGTGTTAATGTGACATCTTTGTGGATAATCCAATAGCTTAGTTATAACAAGGAACATCTCAAGAAAACCCATCTTACCTACCATGGTTTTTATAAAACTAATCAAAAGCCACTTAGGTGTATTTGTCTTCCATTAACCATCATACCTAAGAACATTTTAATTAATCTTGTGGTCCTTGATTTATAATTATATTATAATGTTCTCCTTGGTCACCCATGGACTCCTTGAATGAGGGCTATTGTTTTTTTAGTATCCAATGCATTGAATTCTTACATAATGGGAAATGATACAAGAATGAATTCAACCCCAAACCATGGAGTATTCAACTTCCTAATACTAAATATCAATATCATGTTCCTACCATTCCTAATATCAATAATACTCCTTCACCCAAGTTCATCAACATGAATCCTGATTTACAAGTTACTCTTGTGGATTTCAATGATGATAAACCTAATGATTTACAATATACTTGAAATAATACCAAGCTTATTCACTATATTTTGTAGTGGATTCCTCCTTATTTATTACCCAAAGACCATATTATTCCTCTTATTGATAATATTAGTAAATTTCCTCCATGTAATGCTCAAGAGCCCTCGTTACCAAAATATTCCTTCACTTGTAATGATTTTGGAGTGGTAAAATTATTTAAAGATCTTCTCATCATGTCTTCTTGTATATTAAATAATATTAGGATTTCACCATCTAAAACTTCCCCTAACTCTCAAGCAGGTATAATTTCTCAAACATATGACAATAATTACATAATGGTCTAAGCTCAATCTTGAGACTTAGATGTCCAACATTATCAGAAAAAAACATATCCCAAATTCATTCTTTTAATTGGTATGTCCATAACATTTTTATGGATCATAACTTAGATCCTAAAATTCACGTGCCTCCTACAGATTCTCTTATTAATACTCCTTCAGTGGTAAATAAAATTATACCATCTAAACATTTAGAAATTTCTATTTTTCCTTTATCACCTATTGATCTAGTCATTGTATCTGATCCTTTTCCCATCACTGAAACCAACAACACTCCCATCCCTTCTGATTCATCTACTTATCCTACTACCAAGATTATACATGATGACAAGATATTTGATGTCCATTAGATACATTAGTATTATGATCACCATGGTAATCACATTATATATCTCGAAGTAGATGTTGAGTATTATGGTCTTCTTCCTACCTTGCCTAGTGATGAATCTATTTTTGAAATACTTCATGGCTAAGATCCTCAAATTCCTCAACACCATCATAAAATTTGGGAATTTTAAAACTAAAACCCCTTGTTTCAATAAATTAATCACTAATATTTATCCAAAAGCTAATCCAATTCTCTTCTTTACCTAATGCACCATACCATTTTCAAGATGGTAGTACCATGTTTATCAAAGAAACTACTCGTATTGAATATAGTACTCCATCTTGTCCTTGATAAATCATAGTATATCATGAATTCTCACCTACTAAGCATGATGATTTTAGCTTATTTTTTGATAAGTATCATGAGGTTTTCTCATGGTCCTATGAGGACATTCCTAGTATTAACACTAGTATTATATTGCATAACATTATTACTTATCTTGATACTAAGCTTGTGCTTCAAAAGTAAAGGAAATTTCTACTTAAGTTTTCCACCTCATTTCATAAGTAAATCATTAAATTACTTAATGCTAAATTTATTAAACTGGTGAACTATTCCAAATGGGTTTCTAACATTATTACCATTTGGAAAAAGTTCACTATGGTCATTCACATTTGTATTGATTTCTATAATCTTAATATCACTTGTCCCAAGGATAAATTTCCTTTACCTTTTATATATGACATTATTCATTCTATAGATGGTTATTAAATTTTATCTCTAATGGATGGCTTATCGAGCTATAATAATATTCACATTTCCCCTAAGGACCAACATAAGACCACTTTCACCATGGAATGGGGTACCTATTATTATATCAAAATGCCCTTCAACTTAAAAAATTCCAAAGCTACTTACCAATGAGAAATGACTGATATATTTCATGATCTTATCCACAAAATTAATGAAACTTACATCGATGACCTCATCATTAAATCCAAAAGTTTTAAGACTCATCTCTCAGAACTTGTTATCATCTTTGACCATCTTCTTAAATACTAGGTTAGACTAAATCCTTAGAAATGTTTCTTTGGTGTCACATCTAGAAAATTGTTAGGATTCCTAGTCTCTCTCCATGGCATCAATGTTGATCATACTAAGGTTAATGTTATTTTAACCATGCCCATTCCTCAACCCATTCTTGACATTTTCACTTACTTAGGTAAACTTTGGGCAATTAGATGATTCATCCCCAAAATGGCCTACCACATTCACTCCATCAATTATCTTCTCAAGAAAGGTAATGCTCTAGAATGGATTAATCTTTGTCAAAAATCTTTTGATAACATGAAAGAGTCATTATTTAACCTACCTATACTTCATCCTCCCTCCAATATTCTATATACTTCTTCCATACCTATATCATTTGGGGTAATGTTTTCCCAACAAAATGATACTAGAAGAGAGTATGATATCTACTACATTAGCCAAGGCCTCATTGATTACGAAACATGTTATACCAAAATGGAATGTGATTACCTCGCTATCTATTTCATAGCTAAAAATCTTCACCATTACATGTTTTACTAGACTACTTATGCCATCATTCATTCGAAGCCCCTTCGTAACTTCTTCTCCAAATCCTTTCTTCCAAAATATAGAATTGGCAAATGAATGATCCTCATTATAGAATTTTATCTTCACATTATAACTCAAAATCCTATTAAAAGTTAAGTCATATCTAACCAAATTATTTTAGCTCCCATTCTAGATACCTATCCCCTTCAAGATAGTCTTCTAGATGATAATATCCTCTATATTGAAGGTATTAATCAAGTTATTTCCCTCAAAGATTATTTTCACAAATTTACCCTTGATAATGAAGCAAATAATCTTGATGAATCCTCTATTCCATCCAATACTACTAAACCAAAAGTAGTTATTGAAGAGCTTCATAAAATTAATGTAGACTTGCATGAGGATAATTAGACCCTTCACTTTGATGGTGATAAATGCCTTCAAGGATCTGGGGTAGGTTACATTCTTACAAGTCCTCGTAGCAAGATCATTCCTTTAGATTTTCATTTCAAATTTCATGTCACTAATAATATAGCCAAATACAAAGCTCTAATCTTATGTAAGATATCTACCCTTGACTTCAACATTTAATACCTACATGTTTTGGGTGATTCTCATCTTATCTTCCACCAAGTTAATGGTGATTATCATGTAAAAGTGATAATGTCATTACCTATCATCAAATTACAACCACTCTTGCTAAGGACTTCATCTCTTTCATTATTGAGCCTATTCCTAGAGATCAATATTTCATTACTGATTCCCTATCTTCTTCAACACATCTCTTTAATCCACACCAAATTATTTTTGACCCTAATTTTCTTATATAAATAAGGAAATACCCATCTTCAATTTAACCACTATATTTTCTTATCTTCCATATTGAGGCTATTATCATTCAACAAAGCCCATGGTATCATGACATTATTAAATTCTTGAAAAATTAAACTTATCCTCATAACATAGAAAGAAATAAGCATATTTTTAGAAGTAAAGAACTTCTAGGATGGGTGGTGGGGTAGAACATCATTAGAGCTATCAAGGAGAATTTCTCATTACAAAGGGATCCTAATCCTACCTTTCAAATTGATAATCCTTTAAGATCAAAAAATTCTAATGTAAAAAAAGAAAATCCTAGACTTGGTGTAACTTGGAATGTCCCCCCTCATGGGTGGATCAAAGGGAACTTTGATGGAGTTGCTAAAGGGAACTCGGGGACTGAAGGATGTGGAGGAGTCTTGAGAAACCATATGGGAAACGTAATCAATGCTATTGCAATTCCCATTGGTAAGTCAAACTACCATATTGTTGAAGCTTGTGCTACCCTCCAAACCATTAAGCTAGCTATTGAATTGGGATATTCTAAATTATGGTTGGAAGGGGACTCTTTGAATATCATAAATATCTTAAATAATAAAAATTCTGTCTCATGGTCAATAGAGGCTATGGTGATGGAAATGAAAAATGTAATTAAATTTTTCAAGAAAGTCACTATCACCCATACTTATCGTGAAGCAAACGGAGTTGCTGATTGGATAGCAAATTATGTAGTTCGAGCAGGACACAAGGTGAGTTGGCAGGAGACATTAAACAAGAACATGGATCTTAGAGCACTCATTCATCATGATACAATTCATGCTAAGGAAGGAGAGATTAGATTGGAATAAAAAACTAATGATTTGGGGGAGTGGATCCACAGAGGAAGATTTACACTCATTAAATAGAAATGTTCTAGAGTACATGAGGAGGATTCAAAATGTGCCAAAATATAGGTGAGTTCTATTCCAAATTGGTAATAGTCAGGTTCATTTTTTAGCTAATAGGGTTTAGGTGTTAAAGGAGATTCATATGGCTCATAAAAGGAAAGGAGAACCAAGGAAGTAGGAACCCAAATATTGTGAAGAGTGGAAAGAAAAAGAAGATGTCTGGAAGATCCTTCAGAGAGGAAAGGTTGTGAGTTACATGAAATGGCTTCATGGCTCAAAACCCCATATTACAATGGCTTTTTTCAAAAACTAGATTGATGATAGGGTTACCTTGAATGGCATTATAGTGAATCTCACTAAGGAATTCATAGCAGAGGTGACGGGGCTTCCAATGGAGGGAATACAATTTTCAAAGCAGACCAGCATTTTTAATGAGGCTTTTTGCAAATTCCCTAAAATGGATGCTGAGGAGAAACAACTAGAAAAAAGTGGAGATTTTTTGAATTGGAGCATATTATGGGCATTTGGAAGGACATCTTATGCTGCATCCATGAGTACTTCATACTTGATGGAAGAAGAAAAAGAGTCCACAAATTTCAATTTGTATTTCTCAATCATTTCAGACACAAAGTAAGAATCTCCTTTCCTTTTTATTTGCCTTTTTCCTTGCTCCAAAGTCTGTTTGCTCATAGGAAAAAGGAATCTCATCCCATCCTGCATGAGGGGTTAATTCTTATAATTGAAAGACATTGCAAGAATAAGGCCATTGTAAAGAATCCTTATTCGAGAAAATACAAGGACCTACGGAGTAACAAGAAAGAAATAGTAAAAGGGAATGAAAAAGCTAAATTCAAACTCCCAAGCTTCAATAACCAGACTGTTGATGAGGAAACAGAGTGGGAAAGTTCTGAAAACACTGGGGAGGAGAGTCTAGAGGAAGAGGGAGGAACAAAAAGTGGGCATTCAAGTTCCAGTGAGGAAGAAGAAGTGCAAGATAAGAATGAGAAAGAAGGAGTCACTATAGAGGAAAAGTCTGAAAATAGCAACCATGAGTCTAAGGAAAACTAGCAAGTGTTTGAGGAAATTGATAAAGATCTAGATGATCTTGCTGTGGACCCTAATCTGATTAATTAAAAGGAAAATCTAGTTCAGGTCGCTAACCAAATATTGTAAATGGGAGCTCAAGTAAAGGAAGTAAGTAACCAAAATGTAAGCCCTACTGAAACAAAGGAACAAAAATGAATGGAAATGGAGGACTATATGGAAGAAGTTGGAAGTAGTCCTAAAAAGAACATAGAGGATTGGAGTGACAATAGGTAGAATGATGAAAGGTACCCACCTACTAGATTGGCCAATTGCAAAGCTGATGCTACTCTTCAATTCGATTTATGGATGTATAAGGAAATAATGGAAATCAATAGGAAAATGGAAATAATGGAGGGTAAACAGGAGGCAGTTTGGAACAAAATCAATAACATGGAAAAGTAGATGAGGGATATTCCCATAAAACTCAAATATTATGAGAACAACCTAAGGGAACTCATAAAGGAAAGTAAAACAAAGATGGAGGAGGTAACCTCTAGCATTTGTGCTACTGCTATAAACATTGGAAAAAGAGCAAATGAGGAAATCAAAACTTTGGAGGGGCCTAGTAAGAGAACTAGACAAAGCTCAAGAAAGAAAGCAATGCAAGAGGGATCTACGTAGGTGACTGCTACCATCCAAGACATTGTTGTGAAAGGTAAGGAAGAAGTGAAGATGATATTGGAACTAGAAGAATAGTTCTTGGTACTTTTAGTTGGTTCTGCTAGTTGGTTGTGATTTCCAGTCTTGGTACCTGGTTTTTTGAACTCTTTTGACTATGGAGTTTCCAAGTCTCTATAAAACCTAGGGTCTATCTTTGGTTTTTTGTTTGTTAGCTTCAGGTCTTTGAAACTTGGTTTTGTTACTTTGGTGAAGTAGGTTTTAGGCTTGCCTGTGGACGTTACTATTTTATCTTTCTCCTTTTGTTCAAGGTTTCGGGGTCCCTTCAAAACCTGTTTTTACCTTAATCTAAAACATAGACTCTCATGAAAACACATGCATTCATAAACAAGCTTTTAAAGTAGTATTTTGACATAACATCCTTTATTATCATATTCCTAAAGGTACCTTACTCTATTGTTCTATGTAATATGAGGTCCCTCCTCTTCTTGAACAAACACATGGGGTCATTTGTGGTGACCACTATAACAAACATGATATAGACTACAAATGCCTATGTATGAGTTATTTTCAGCCTACTCTTAAAAATGATGCAATTAAATTCACTAAAAAGTGTACTCCTTATCAAATTAATGATGATCTAGTTCATTCACCTCCAACCAAACTTCAAACTATTGAATCTCCTTGTCCATTTCCCATGTCAGAATTCGATCTCATTGGTAAATTACCTCACTCCCAAGATGGGGATGTTTTTATCATCACCACTATTAAATATTTTACCAAATGGGTTAAAGCCATGCCCCTTACTAATGTAACTAATCCTACCATTTTTAAATTTAATCATAATCAAATCATTTTCTACTTTGGTGTTCCCCATACTATCATTTTATATAATAGTTGAAATTTCAAAAATAAATATGTTAAACAAATTTGTGCTAAATTAAAGAGCAAAAACATATTTTCCATGCCTTATCATCCATGATGAAATGCCCAAGATGAAGACACTAATAAAATTCTCAACAAAATTCTCCAAAAGATAATTCATGAAACCCACATAGATTAGCATCTTCATCTTTACCCTACTATCTAGGTCTACCAAACTATCATACATACTACTACTAAGGCAACACCATTCTCTCTAGTCTATGGTTTTGAGTCAGTTCTTCCCTTAGAATTTATGCTTCCCTCTCTTTGTATATCTCTTCATGGTATCATTCTTGACGAATAGTTTCATGAAGATTGCCTTTATACTGTTGATATTCTTGATGAATGCCATCTTTATACCTTGTAACATAACTACCAATATAAGGATCATATTTCCAAACAACATAACAAATGTCTTAAAATCCACATATTTAATATTGGTGATCTTATCCATAAATTGGAAAAGATCCATGATAAAAAAGGTAAATATGCCCAAAAATGTTGGGGTCCTTATTTAGTGAAATATATTCTTAGTCCACACACCTACCACCATCAAACCAATGAAGGCCATGTTTTAAAAAATCCCACTAAAACACAATTCCTTAAAAAGTACTTTTCTTAAACATTTCTTTCTTTTCATGATTTCTATCTAACACTTTTTACAGGTTACTTACATGGGTATCTCCCTTTATAGTAGTTTTATCTTCATACAAACCTTTAGTCATTCTTGTTTTGTCTTTTGTTTTCCCCTTTCTCTCATGTGTTGCATTGAAAAACCATGGATAGGACCTGGTCTTCCTCATGATGTACCATACTATTATTTATTTTCATATTCTTTTTATAGACTTTTTTACATCCCTTGGGTTCTTCTTTTATGAGTTGTAGTGTAAGACCATAGATAGGACTTGGATTTCCTCATAAAATTACCATCATGATATTCCTTTTCTAATAATGTTTTTTTATCCTTGTTCTTAGCTTTAGCTTTTCCTTATTTTGATAGATGGAATTTATACAACAATATATGTTATCATGTTTTTCCTCTAATTCCTTTATTCTTATGAAAATGAATCATACTTTATTGTTATTGTATCCCTAATTACCCTTTTTCGTAATTTTTATAATTTGAAGTAATTCAAATTGTTCCATGTTTAATTCATATTGATTTCCTTTCTTTCCACTCTATATTTGATAAAACAAGGTCAAAGTCAAGAAAACACCTTTATTTCACCTAGATTTATGATACTCTTATACCACATGCTCGTTAAAGATCTCTCTTAGAAAACAAGTCCCAAATATTCATATTAAAGTCATCTTTATCACCCATGTTAAGTTCTTAAAATCCATATGGAAGAGGAAGATAAAAATCCATAAAGCAAGTTAAAAGGCAAATCATTTGAAACAAAAGACAACATACAAATCTCAAAATTTAAAATCACACCAAAATACATGATTCCAAGAACATCTCGTATCTCTAATCAAATGTTAAACTCCATAGTTAGTCTCACACTAGAGTTGAGGTCCATTAGGGTATAATAGGCTAGTAGATTAGAATAGGAGAATTCAAAAAACTCTATGGTGCTACCTAATTTCTCATGTAATTACCCATTCTTTGTAGTAGACTGATGGCTTTGTAAGGTATATGAGGAATGTGAACACAATATGAGATGGTAGGTCCATTTTAATTCTCACACATATAGCCTTCATGGGATGATATTTATACTAAATTTGTTTACCTAAGACTTGTGTGGCTAAGATAAGCTCTTTAGAGTCCTTTAAATTGATAGTCCTCTTATTTTGAAATACCTAATTTGAGTGTCTTAACTTTGACAAAGATTTCCTCTACCTTGGTTTTTCCTTCATTCTCCACTTCACCCATTTAATTCCCCCCTTTGATAGGAAAATTATGATTCCAAATCTATTTTCCCTTCTTTATTTCCTTCTTCTTCACCTCTTAAAAATATGCTAGCACTACTTTTTTTTAGTGTTATCTATCCTTAGAACAAAATAATATGTTTGAGAAACTATGGATTACTTTATATACACCATAATATTACATTCCTAGACTTGATTCATTTTTACCATATGTCATTTGTTATATTATCCTACTATTATGGACACCTGATTTCATACATCTTTTTCCATTATTGAGTGAGGTTGGCTTGTTACTTCTCACTCATCAATGTTGTTTTTCATTTCATGCACCTATTTCTATTTTCAAGTGAGATAAGGATTGTTTTAGATTAAGGTAAAAATAGGTTTTTAAGGGACCCTAAAACCCTTTAACAGAATCAAAAAAGATAAAGCATTAACATGCACCAGGAAAAGCATTCCTAAAACCTAATAAATAGTAGCATCAAAATTAGGTTATACAGGGACAACGTCAATATTTAGTTTATATTCAGCCCCTTAATATTCCAAGTAGCGATTTAATATCTATTTTTTAGGGGTAAAATCTAGAATAGTTGCCTGCCTTCCATTAGCAATATTCTGCATACTTTCTAGCTCTCTAGTTTTCTTAATGGATCTTCTTCCAGGTTTGTCCTAAAAACCAACATTTGATTTCACCTTAAAATGTTGTTCATCTCTTTTTCTAGATTTATCCAGAGTAGAAGCAAGATGTTTCGCCTTAGTTTGCTGATCTTTTTTGCTGCTTCTAGTTTCTACCCCCTTAGTATTGGTCTTTTTTTAGCCCTTTTTCTTTGGTTTAGAATATTCTTTAAGTTTTCTACATTATCATTCACAGGAAGCTCATCCAAAGGGAAATCATTATCAACCTGAATCTACCTGGACTGAGAAAAAATAAAATCTCCCTCCTCTAATTTATTTATAGCTTTAGCCAAGAATTCACCTTCCTCTAGCATAATTTTGTCATCTACATCTCTCCATCGATCCTCTATCCTTTGATAGAAAATGATTTGTTTTGATAGATCTGTCAAATCATCTATTTTTTATACAGGTATTATGGTATCTGATTGTAGTCCATGTCCTTCTTTCTCAAAATTTTCTTTCTCAAAAGAAAGCTCTTTATCCACCTCAGCATGTGGGGCTTTAGGATCTTCAAAAGAAGGCTCTTTATCTACCTTAGCATGTAGAGCTTTAGAATCTTCATTATTCTTTTGTTCTTGTCGATGATCTTCTTTGGGTTTCCATACTTTATTTTGTTGGACCTTGTTCTTTTTCCCATCTAAAACACTACTAGGATGAATTTTACTTTTGGAAGGACAATTTTTTACTAGATGCCCCTATTTCTTATAAGCATAGCAAGAGTTGGGCAAATCTTCAAAAAAAATTCCTTGAGTTTTTTTACCAAGCTTGGATATTAGATCCACTTTTTTTGGGAGATGATTTAGATCTGCCACTTTAACATAAAGTCTGGCACTTTGAAGTTTGGTTCTAGTACTTGTAGCATTATCCAATGCCACAAGTTCACCAAAAGAACTAGAAATACCTTTAAAAATGTCCTCATGCCAAAACTCTAAAGGGAGTCCAGGAAGTCTAACCCAAATGGGAGTGGTTAAGAAAAAAGAATTTGAGAGATCCATGTTAGGCTCCCATTTTTTAATAGTGAGAGAGCATTTACCAAAATACCACGGTCCTCCACATAGAACCATATTCATGTCTTCCTTGTAGTTGAAGATAAACGAGAAGAAACCATTCAACATTGGTACAATATCTCTCTCCTCGAATAAGCCATTTACTTTTAACCATTTTTGTAAGAGATTCTAGATTTGGTCTTGCTCCTAAAAATTTACCCACTAAGGTGAAATCTATGGAGGACACAAAAAAATCTATTAAAGGATCTAGAATAAAAATTTGAAACTCGCCTTTCTCCCAACAAGACTTAGAAGTCACCGATGGGAAAATAGATTTTCCAGTGGATTTCTTGCCAAATAGAGATGACCACGTCTTTTTTTCTAAATACCCTACCTTCAACCCTTCTGATGATTTTTCCTTATTAAAACCATCATTATATTTCCCCTTTTCAGTCACCTACCCCAACGTAGCAGGAGGAGAATCTAGTTGGGAGACACGGATCCCATAAAAAGGATCAGATCTGCTCAAAGATTTTCCATTATTTACATCAGCCAAAAATTTTTACCAACATTATTCTCAACACCTCTTGTAGTTTCTCCAGGGTTTGTACCTCCTACCTAATTCTCCACAACCAATTTCCCACATACCTGCAAACCAACGGTTTCCAATTCTGAAAGAGTGCCTCCTGCCTGTGGACTAATGATTTCAAGGATTGTTACTACTCACTCATTAACATTATTTTACCATTTTGTTTTTTTTAATCTTTTTACATTAATATTTTAATTACCATCCTTTCTAACATGTATCCTTGGTTATACTTGGTGATATTTACTTTCTTGCTTGACATTTAATTGTTTTAGTTTTTTGGTCTTTAGTAGCCTTGGCTTTTTGGTTACCTGATTTACTCTTGTTTTTGACTTGGTCATTTTGTTTGACATATCACTTGTCACCCCAAATTGCCAAATTTATAATTACATCCCATCCTCATATCACTAATTATCTTGGATTTCTTGTGTTTGTTTGTTTTTTTCTCCTTATTTATGCATTCTTGGGTTTGTCAAAAGCAGTCTCTACACCCTACACAATCAAAACTAATAACACATCATCTAACCATCTAGTGATAAAGGTAAGTCAAGGCATGCATCATATTTAATTTTAAGTTATTTCCCTTTTAGTCATTGACTTTCAATTATTTTATGATTTAAAATACAACTTTTTTTAGCATCTGCGTTATGTGTTCTTATGTTCTTTCTCGAAGCACCATCCCCTATTTAACCTTATTGACACATGATGAGATTAAAGTGGAGCATATGTATACACATAATATTTTAAAATTTTATCAAATACTGATGCTTGACATCTTATAAGAACCCATTGAGACTCAATATCTCTGAGTACATACCCTTAATGGTGTACTAAGGGGTGGGTAGACCATTAGTGCTTCACAAGATTTTTGTCCCTTATTACCACATTATTACCAATCTAACCATATCCTAAAAACTAATCTCTATGATATTAATCCTCATTTTCACACTCCTATATTTTCCCACATGTAATCCCTCTTTTTCTCACCGTACATCCTTTTTGTTAGTTGACTATGCTAGGTCGACTAGGTGGACCCTGTACAAATTTAGGATATTTTCACATAGGAATTATATTAGCCTTTGGCCAACCTAGCTTGGAAACTAGTGAATAATTGTCCAAAACTATGCTAAGTTGACTAGGTTGACCCTATTTACCAATATTTTTGGAGCGGTCAAGGGTAGAATCCACTTATAAATATAAGATCTCTTCATCAATATTTCAATATGAAATCATGAGTTATTATTCACTCATATTTATTTACAATTTTCTCTTCCACCATTTTACTTGAGGAGTGTTAACTTATGGTTTCTACCTGGAGAATCTAGTATTGTGGATAAATCTTGGATTATTTGACATTTCTTAGTGATCCTTATAAACCAAAAAAACCTCTTGTGAAGCCTCATTGGCTAAGGGAGAGATTGAGTCTTAATGGATTAACATTCAGGTAAGTATTATCTAATTTTGATCCTCTCTTTAGTGGATATAAGTAGCATAAGTATTGGCTGTGAATAGTATTTATCTTAATATTCCACATATTAGGGTATTAATCATTCTTAGATTAATTGATATTCTATTATGCATGTTTTTATTGTTTATAGATATGTGTTATAAATCCTTATACAAAATTATCACCTTAGTCATGCATGAAAATCCCTCTGGTAAGCTAGTTGTTAGAAGCAACATTGAATAGAATAGTGATGAAGAAGGTGACTACCAAGTTAGAGATGAGAAGTGTGTTATTAAATATTTTTTAGGTCTACCTAATAAAATAGAATACAAAGAAGTATTGATAATATGTCTAACATCTCTAAAAATAATCTCCTTGAGTGTGTAAAAGTTACCTAAGTGACAAGTGTGAGATTCTAGTCTAGAGGGCTAGTGAGTGATTGCAAGAAAGTTAATGACAAATGGAAAATATAAGGTCATCAATTGATAGGTGTATAATTATCTTCAAAAATAATGTCTCTAAGTTATAAAGTTATATGATATGTTTTAATTACCTTTAAGATAGTTTTGGATAGATAGTGAACTCCTCATCAAGAAAACAAATTTAAGAATGATAATGAAGTGTCCCTATGCCAACTTCAAGAGAATATTGTACTTCAGATTCACACATGTCCAAGAGAACTTCATGACCTATTTTATAACTCCTTCCCATATATTGTAACTAGTTTTTAATACTTGACACTTGGAATTGTGATTCATGAACATCAATCCTTCTCTCTCTTCACGTATTTCTCTATATATTGAAGCCATTTTATCACTATAAATAATGTATAATTGGTATGGTGAAGCCCTACTAGGTTTTAAATCTTGTTTTGAATTTGAGTAAAGTTTTCTCAAGATATTTTAGTCTTTGAATTTATTTATTAAGTATGTCAATTAGTTTATTTGGATTATAAGTGATGATTGTTTTACGTAGCTTCCATTCTACTCTTGTATGCATTGTGTGAGTAATACTTCTTTTAACAAGTCTCATGAAGTGGAACTATTTTTTAGGTGTTTTTTGAAGTGTGAAGAGATATTATTAGTGTGTGAGATTATACCTCATATTCACCCACCTTCTTAAATGTATAGCAATCTTCCTCCATGTAGAAACACATATGCTAGAAGAACCTTGAGTTAAATTAATTCTATGAATCTATCTTCTTAGTGTAAATTCAAATATGTTTGTGGAGATATCCTTGGTGTGTCACCTCCATTTATATAGTTTAATTTTATTTTTCCTTATTTCATTTACACCAACAAGTTATTATCCTGGTTACATTGTGTAAGCCTAAATAGTTAGATCAAGGGACCTAGCCCATAATCTATAGATCTATCTCTTGTAGTAATATACATATACATAGAGATATTTTTATGCTATCCAAAATTTAAGAAGGTCTAGTTGACTTCTATAGGGTGAATTTTTTTTTGTAACACTACCTATTAAATCTTTTTTGGATAGAAGATACTTGAGAGGGTCAAGTTTTTCAAAAAAATTGATTTGATTATTGAGCATGTAATGTTAGAGTTTTTGTGAAGCAAATAAACTATGATCCATGCCTTTACCATAGGATAATAATTAAAATCATAATATACCAAGGTTATATAAAGATCATACACTATCCTCTCTAACCCACTATCATCATGTTATGCCAATAATTCCCCAATGCATACTGAATAGCTGATATGTATAAAAGGAAAGACCTGTCAGTAATAGGTGGCATTAAAATTGGTGGATTGGAAAGATACTATTTAAGGTTTTCAAATTATTTAGCAAAATTATCATTCCAATTGAAATGATTGTCTTTATTCAATAAAAATTTAAATGGTTGACAAATATTTACAATATAGGATACAAATCATCAAATTAAATGGATATTTCCTTGAAACCTTCAAAGTTATTTGAGGTTTATAAGTGGTGGAATATCCATGATAAATTATAATTTAAAAGGATCAACTTATATGCCACAATGTAAAATAATTAAACACAACAAATTTCTTGATGTCATCCCGAGCACACATTTCTTTGGGTTTAAAGGAATACTATATTATCTCACTATTTCAAAGATGCAACAATGTAGTTTTAAATTATCTTCTCTATATTTTTATTTAGAAAGTATGTCATCTACATAATCCTCTATGATATTTTGAAACATGTCATGAAAAATGATAGTCATTACTCTTTGGTATATGGTTTTGTCATTATTTAGACCAAAGTGAATCACTTTATAGTAAAAGTTACCCCTAGTTTTATAAATATTATTTTATTGGTATTTAGGAGATATTTTAAATTATTTGTAACCAAAAAATAATCCATTAAAGACAACATTTCATGACATGCAATAGATTTTGTAATCATGTTGATATTAAGCAATGAGAAGTCATACTTGGAACATGCTTTGTTGATATCATAAAAGTTTATACAAACCCTAGTTGATTCTAGATTCTTTGACACTATTACAATGTTGGATATCAAATATGAATAGTCGATAGGGATAATGAAACCAACCTCTAATTTATTTTTCAATTCCTCCTTCACTAAAAGTGCCACATTTGGATGCATATGTTGAAGTTTTTATTTGATGAGTTTTGCATATGGATGTACTAAAATACGATGAACTACTAGTGATAGATCAAGCTTCAACATATATTCATAATACGATGCAAATACATTGGAAAATTATTGGAGCAAAAGAGTGAGTATTTATCTTTCTTATTGAGGTAGGGAAGTGACAATCTTGAATATTTAGGGGTTATGGTTGAGATGGATAGATATGGCATGGATGGTAATTGTTTTATTGGTTTTATACTTATAATAACATATATTAATTCTTTACAAATTGTATTATGGTATAAAAATGAAATGGATAAATTACTAATTGATAGATGTTTTGATAGCTACCTTGTGTTTGTTTTTTAATTGTATTAGATTTCCAAATTGAATAAGTGATTGAGATTTGAGTAACCTAATGTTAATTTAGCATAAAATAATTATCACCAATGATATAAAATAGCCATGATGAAAATTTATTATTTATGTATAAGGACTTAAAATAATGTTTTTTTCAAAATAATGTGCATCATAATATTGAAAAATCATAACCACTCTATAATTTAATACAAAAATAATCTTGACACACAAATAATTAAAAATAAAACAATTTTTTAGGTTTTAGTATGGATTACACCATGATATGAGAAATAATAATAACAATATATTGTAATACACAAAATGACTTTGACAAAAATAAAGAAAAACAAATAATTGAAAACAAGAAAAAGAAAAACTAAAATAAAAATTTGACACATAAAAAAGGAAAACATAAGTTAAAGCAATTAAATGACAATACTAATCAAGATACATGACAAGACAATCAAGATTAAGAAAACTAACCAAAGATGATAAGATAATAATATTTAACAAACTAACCAAAAATGATTAAACAAAGTAACCAAAAAATTAATATGTAAATGAGAACATAATAAAGGATGAAAAAAGATAAGTTTAAACATAATGTTCATAAATCATAAGAAAAAACAAAAATTAAAAGTAATCAACACCTAAAAGGAAGCGAAAATATTGTGTTTAAAATCATAGTAAAAATTATCCAATGTCCATGATCATATGGCATAATCAATGAGGAAGTTATTAAAATAACTATATGGATTCAAATATGAAAAAGTGAATTTTCATACTATATGTGAAAATAATAAAACCATGCTTGGGGGAATAGGATGATGGGTATGATAGTGCTTGAGCTAATCTTATATACCCCATGCATATAAGCACTACCTACATAATCCACCTTGGACAAAGTCTATGTGGGGATATCAGGATAGATTTAGTTATCCTAATATAAGAAGTGATGAAAAAATGAGCTGATTTATGAAGTGTTTTTTGTGTGATGAATAGATGAGTTATTTTCCCTCCCAAGAAATGTGAGTGAATGGTGACAATCAACATAAAAGATAGCAAGGTGGGTTTTGTGGTATTAAAAATTTGGGTTGAATGTATGTTGAGATGATTTTGATAAAGATGATGATATATATGATGTTCCTATAACATGAGTGAGGGCATATTTATGCAAACACAATGATCAAAACCTAGCTAATATACTATTAAGTGAATGACAAAACAAGTGATAATGTGGGAATATATAAGTGATAACTACAATGGGATGCCCATAAGTAACTAAGGTGATTATAGATAGTAGATTAATCATGGTATCAAAAACTTGGTTTTCATGATGGTAATTGGCTAAATTACCAATAAAATAATTTTAAACTGTGGACAAACTATTTTTATCTTTTTCTAGATTTTTTTATTCGTAAATACTTTTTTATTTTTGACTTTTTAATTTTTTATTTTATTTTCTTACTTTATTTTTTATTTTTTAACACCTAAGATATAAACAACAACATTTATAATAAGTTAGTCTAATAATATATTAAGGTGGATGATTTTCATAGGTTCATCAATCTCCTCTCCATCTTTTGTGGCTAACCTGTAAGCTTTTGATCCATAGTTGGAAATAATGACATTCAAGACCAAACAATTAGGTTTAAATTTTCCTTTCTTCTCCCTATCAAAATTAGTATTATATTGGTTTTAATTTATAACAATAAATCTAATTTTTAGTTACTTGGATTTGATCCATATTATATTTAAAACAAAGGTGATTTTGGTATGCTTGCAAATGGTTTAAGGCATCAAGTTATTTTTGATCTAGAAGATTGAGTTCATATAGGCATGAACTATAGTAGGATTATTCATCAATTATATATTTTATGGATATGAAAAAATGGAATATTAAATTATATTGGTATAATAGATTCACTTCCATATACAAGTGAATAAGGAGTTTCACCCATGGGTGTATAGATGTTAGTTTAGTATGCCTAGAGGGTGGGATAAAGTTGCATGTGCCAGTTACAACCATTTTTATTGAGAAATAATGTAAATATTTAGAGAATGATTTTATTTATTGCTTCTACTTTGTTGTTTATTTGTGGGTAATATGGATTGGACCATTTTTACATTATGTGTTAGGTTTTACAAAGGGCCTGAACTTCTTTATTCTTTAATAATGTTCTATTATCAAAGACAATAGCAAAAAGGCTATTGAAGTGGCAAAAACGTGGTTTATAATTAGATTATAAATATATATTATGCTGACATATATAAGGAGTATTGATTCAACCTAATTGGTAAATAATCAGTGGTGGTAATAATGTGTTTGTGGAAATTGAATGAATTAGGATTTATTTTTCAAATGAGGTCTAACCCCCATGTGAAGAATGGCCAAGGTGTGGTAATAGTCTTAACAAAATGTGTAGGTTTATTTATTATGTGTATGAGGCTATCATTATTTGTACAAGGTATGAATTTTTTAACATAATAACATGAATTAGATTCCATTGCAGGCCAATAATAACCTACATACAAAAGAGTTTTAGATAAGACTATACCACTAGAGAGCACACAATAGATTCCCTCATGAACTTATCTAGTAGTTGAAGTATACTCTTCATAATTTAAATATCATAAAAGTGTTCCATCATAGCCTCTTTGATATAAATTATTACCAAGGATTATGTAATATGATTTACATTGGATGAATGATTTACATTAGAATTGGGATAAGTTGGGTGGAAGTGTGTTATCATGGATATATGCATAAATATCATAATACCAAGGAGAATTAGAACCAAATACCTCACATACCATTTTCAAAATTAGGCACGTCATAATCTAGTATCATTAGGTACTCTATAAGCAATATTTTGTGTTTTATCTTAATATAAAGTAATGAACCAATAGTTAACATGGCATATATTGCTCAATTATTTAAATTTGGAACTTTTATAGATTGGATAAATCTAAGACATAACTTTTGACCATCCACCATCCATTTTTATGGGATTAACTTATCATCATGAGCTTAAAATTAATAAGTTACTTGGTTAATTATTAGTTTTGAATCACCAAATACAAGAAGTTGTTGTATACCCCAGTGTATGGTAGGATTTAGATCATATATGAGAGATTCATACTCTAAAATGTTATTGGTACAAGGAAACTTGATTATGAATTATTTTGGAATATAATCCCATTAAGTTTCACTACTAGAATACCTACCCTTAAACCATGATTTATGAAGAAACCATCAAAAAATAGCTTCCAAACTAGAGTTTCATCAATGGATATTATTGCATCATCTAGGAAGTCCTTAAAAAATGTGTTTTATCTTCAATAGGTTCTTATACTAGTGCATCTACTGAGACTTGTCCCTTGATTTCGTTTTAATTAACAAATTCAAGATGAAACTCACTTATAAGTATACCACACTTAGATACCATACCTATTTAAGCTATTTTATATGGAAGATACTTTAGAGGGTTAATTTAAAAAAAATGGTTGGATTATTGATCATGTAACGATAGATTTTTTTTGAATAAAAAAACTATGAGACACTCCTTTTTTATTGGATAATAATTAAGCTCATAAGATACCAAGGTTCTACTAATATAATACACTGCCCTTTCTTAACCACTATAATCATGTTATGACAACAATTCCCACAATGCATATTGAATAGTTGATATGTATAAAATAAAATACCTATCAGTAATAAGTGGAATTAAAACTAGTGGATTGGAAATATACTATTTAATGTGTTCAAATTATTTAGCACAATTTTTATTCCAAGTGAAAGTAGTGTCTTTCTTCATTATAAATGTAAATGGGTGATAAATATGTGAATGTTGGGATATGAATCACCATATTGTATGGATTTTTCCATGAAAATTTTGAAGTTATTTGAGGTTTTTGGGTGGTGGCATAACCATGATAAATGATAATTTAAAAGGATCAAATTCTATGCCATGACATTAAACAATGAAACCCAACAAATTTCTTGATGTCATCCCAAACTCACATTTATTTGGGTTTAAATGAATATTATATTCTCTCATTATTTAAAATATGTGATGAAGAACTTTTTTATTCTATTCTCTAGTTTTTCATTTGGTATGTATGCCATCTATAAAATCCTCTATGGTGTCTTGAAACATATCATGAAAAATGATAGTCATTGATATTTAGCATATGTCTCCATCATTATTTATACCAAAGAGAATAAATTGATAGTAAAAGTTACCCCATGGTTTTGTAAATGTTGTTTTATGTTGTTCTTCATGAGCTATTTTTATTTGGTTGTAACCCAAAAAACCATCCATTAAAGACAACATTTCATGACATACCGTAGATTCCATAATCATGTCAATATTATGTAATAAGAAGTCATCCTTAGTACATGCTTTGTTGATATCATATAAGTTTCTATAAAACCTAATTTATTCCATATCATTTGACATTGGTATAAAGTTGGATATCCAATAGTAATAATTGATAGGGTGAATGAAACCAACCTCTAATTTATTTTCCAATTCCTCTTGCACTAAAAATGCCACCATGGAATGCATTTTTTTTAGTTTTTATTTGATGGGTTCTGCATCTGGATGTACTAAAATATGATGAACTACTAGCAATGGAATAAGATTTGACATATTTGCATAAGACCATGAAAATACGTCAAAAAAATCATGGATCAAAAGAGTGAGTATTTATATTTCTTAATGAGTTAGGGAAGTGACAAGATTGACTATCTTGGGATCTTTTTATGTTCCAATGTTGATGGCAATAATATCCTCAATTAAGAGAGTTGATTCTTATTTATAGTTTTGGGGTGGTGGAGGAAGATTTAATTCCTCCATTACGTATTATTTATTTGATGTTGATGCTTAATTAATTTGGTTATGTGATTTTTATCCCCCAAAATATGTATAATTATCTTGCTTAATGCAAAATCCCTTCTTATGATCCCTTATTAGAATATTATCTTATGTAGTCAATAATTTAGAAATTACCTCATTATTTTGAAAATGATCAAGTAAAAGTATTTCATGGTTGTCTGATTGAATTAAATATGGATATATGATTTCAAGTGTCCAAATGACATTTTCATGGAAACGTTTGGTTAAATATAAGTTTTATAAGTGGCTAAGGATGGAATAAGTTTCAATGGATAAATAATATACGTTTGACTCATTATAAGATTAATTTTGAAAAATTGTGTTATTTACATTAAGTGGATTAAATTCTATGCCTTAAGTGGATTCATTAGCTTATTGTGATTTTTTCAATTGATCCTTTTTCATAAAGACCAAGGCTTTTACCTTTGTAGTTCATTATTTTTCACATAATAGATTTTGTGATATCATATTTATTATTAGTGAATTAAGTAGATAATTCATCAGAGTAAATCCATGAAGGATTCAAATCTTGTATGTGTTTATCAAAAAGAAAATTTCCTTATAAATTATTTTGATGAATTTTTTAACTACTTAAATATGTCTTCAATGGCGAGGATTTCCATAATCACATGGGTCCATATGAATTTTGATTGCATAATTAAAATCTTGGATTATGTATCCATTCATTCCTTTATTAATGATTTTTAAATGGGATAAAGCGGATGGATTATATTTAGATCTAGATGGTTGATTGAAGGATGGACTGGTGGATTGCATTTTTATGGAACTGGAGGTCATTTATGTGTTTATATAAGCACCAAGAGGAGGTGGTTAAAATAAAGTATCAAGATGGACATAATTTTCAAGCATGGATGATTCCTCAATGGGAGTAAATTTGTCTTCAATAACTGGTACATATTGGCATTTTTGATATCAACCTTCAAATAGATTGCAATATTGGAAGGGTTGAGGATAATCTTGAATGGTTACTTCCATTCCAACATGGGAAAATTTCAAACATTAGTGCAAATTGGAGGGTATGAAATTAATTTAAGATATCCATGGATGCCCAAGAAGAAGGTTATAATATAAATAAAGATCAAGGACTTAGAGTAGTATTTATTTTATGACAGACCTCACCATCAAAGGAAGATAAATGATACCCATATATTTTTGTTCATTATTATAATATGCCTTTATTATGATGATTTTTTATTCTAATGTTATTGTTTAATATCTTAAGTGCTTAATTAACCTCAATGTGAATAAATTTAATGTTTATATATTATCTATAAACACCCTCTTTCCCTTATGTTTATAGATAATAAATTATATATACACTTGAATATTATGAATTTATCCTAAAGGGTAGACATCAGAATGGTCAAAATTAACCTAATTTTTAGTGGACAAATTTCTAACTGACACATGAAATATTGAGTTGTTGATGTCTTATGGGACACTAAGCTCTTAGAGTTATTTATATAAAATGTCCTTATATAGAGGTGAAGTCTTGAGATGTTCTAAAATGGAAATATATGTGGGTTTCTTCTCAATATGACCAATAATGTTTCAATTAAATTCAAAATTGGATGATGATGCACTAGGAATGGTAATTTTCACTCACATTATGGTAATAACATAATCTTGGGACTATGAAATTATGATATTAACATGATGGTACACATAACTAAAATAATTGACTATGTATTTGAAAGGGTGATTGGATTTTAATTAAATTACTTGACTCGGGTGATTCTTGATTTTGTTTACCTATTCCTTGCTCATGTTTGGTGAATGAGTATTTATATATCACCAAGTTTTGGTTGTTAGATGTCTTGGATGGTTAATTTTTTATGGATATGTCCCCTGGATTGATGAGGTCTTGAAAATAGTATTTGAGGAACATACACCTATTGGTATAATGTCCTTTAAACCTAAGGTACTCATAGTATTCATCATCTTTGTACCATTCAAGTTTAATAATGTTGTATTCAAAAGGTTTGGTTTTAGGTCAAATTAACGTGTTAGCTTGGTCTAGATTTCAAAAAAAAGATCCATAAGTGACACCTAATTAGGTGAACTTATGTTTATGATTATATTGTTGGGCTTGACCATCAGCAATGGTAATGTTGTTAATAGGTTTTGTATAAAATTAGTGTTTCACATGTTCCATGTAGAATTATTATTATCAAGGTTGGTTTTGAATTTTTTAATGTCAATCACACCATCACTAATAACACCATTTTTATTGGTAAAAAAATTGTGGTTTTTAGTTTTTTTTTCAAGAATTTTTTTGTACTTTAAATATTTTAATAACAACTTTATCCATTAAAGTTATTCTAATTTGAATCCCTTTTTAAATAATTTCATCAAAATAACTTGGATAAAATAATTATAAATGGTGTCCCAAATATGAGTTAAGATTGTTCATAAATATAGAAAAAGTTTAGTTTTTGGAAATAACCACAAAAAAAAGCTTGTCAATTCCCTCTATATTTTTAAAAAGGAGGCAAAGGTTTCACTTTTGCATTATTTAATGTTGTGTAGAACTATTGTGGTTGAATTATTGTCAGCATCATATGAAAACTAACAAATAAAATTCTTAGAAAGGTCATCAAAATTGAAAATAGATTATTTGGGAAGGTGTGAAAATAATTCAATGGATTAACCCTTGAGACTTCATGAAAATAATTGTAACATATACTTATTACTATAAGCAACATCTGCACATGCATGATAGAAGTCTTTAAGATGCTCCATAAGATCTTATTTTCCTTTGTATTTGTCAAAAATTCAATGTTAAAAGTGTTTATTAATTTTTTTTGTTATTTTAATTAAATCATATGGATAATAACAAATTTCTTCAAATTTATATTATTTTTTCCATGAAAAAGTGTCATCTTACAAACCTTAAACTCTATCATTAATATTTTAAAATTCTTGGTTAAAGTATGGGAATAGTTGATTCATTTGTTTTAAATAGGTAAATAGGTTGGATGTTTGGTATATAAATGGGTTTGATTTAGTATAAATTTGTGAAAATTGGTTAGAGGGTGTGTTGTTAAAGTTTTGGTTAGGTGGCAGGTTAAAAAAGTTAGCGTGTTTTGGATGTGAAAATTTGTTTGGATTAGTTGGGTTAGTTGAAAATTTAAAGTGTGTTGGATATATGTTAGTGTTCATTGGATTGGGATTTATAATGTAGTTAAAATTTTGATTAGATTGATTTGGGTTGTGTTAAAGTTAGGGTTGGTTTGGTTAGTGTTAAGATTAAGTTTGTTGGGTTTATATTAAATTTAAGGCTATATTGGTTGAATAAATTAGGATTGGTTGAATTATGTGGATTTGGGTTAGTTTGATGTAAGTTTTGGTTTTAAAATGGATGTGAACCAATTATTAGATTAGATTAGGTGTTAGTGTTAAATTTTGGATAGGGTTTTGGATTAGTTTTGAATGGATTGGTGTTAGGTGGTGTTTAATATGAATTAAATGGAATAAAATCTATAATGGAATTGGAAAAATTATTTTTAACATTTCCCAAACTAATAATTGGATTTGGATTGATGGGTACACTTGAAGTAACACCAAAATTTGGATTTGATATGGATTGGTGCATTGGTGAACTAGAATCAATATTCAACATTATATTAAGATTTGGATCAATTATTTAGTAGATTGATGAGTTGTGGATAGTTGGATTTGGATTTATTTTTTATCTTGAATAGATATTCAAGCTTAGATTTAATTGATTCTATATGGGTAAACTTGAATGAAAACTCAAGTTTAAATTGGTTGGATTTATGATGAATAATTTGAATGCACATTCAAGTGAGGATTAAAAGTATTTGAAATGGGTGAAATTTATTGAAAATTCAAGTTTAGATTGATTAGATTTAGTATCATTGAACTTGAATGAACATTCATGGTCAGATTGGGTAAATGACGTTGGAAAAACTTGAATTAAGATTCATGTTTGGATTATATGGATAGATGAATGAGGGTGAATTGGTATTCAAAATCAAATTTAGATGGGGTTTGGAATTAAACAAAACGTTATTTATGTGATGGGTTTGGATATTTATAATATTTTAGTTAATGTGTTGAGCATGGGTTTCCATAGAAAACCCATGGCTCACTTGTGAGGATTCCTAATAATGGATAGATTTTACCTTGTCTTAGGAGACTTTGGGATTATTATTTTAGGAACCCAAGAGAGAATTAATGCCTTATAAATAGATTTGTTTAATTTATTATTCATGAATATTGGAAAAATACTCTTTATTTCCAATTAAATATTACAAGTTTTAGACATTGAAGTCGGGTGGAAATTTATATCCTAAGTTCAAATATTTGAGGAAAACATCATATTTGTTGGTTATGATGTATTAAAAAAATGAATTAGGGTGTAAAATGTATTTGGAACTACCCTATTACTTGTATGATCCCCCTTCTTATTCCTCATTATCATTGATTTCATGTATTTATACATGATGATTTTGATGTGCTTGACTAAAAATTTGGAAAGGATCATTGACAATATCCTCCAGCCTTATAGTATAATTATTAAGCATAGACATGTTCCTTGATATGGGAAATATCATTGGGGTAAGGAATTTACACAATAAAAAATTGACACTAAACTATTTAAAAACCAAAGTGACAAAAAAATATATTGACAACTAAATGCCTTTGAGTTTTGATTTGAAAAGTTTGATTCTAAAGATTTGTGCATAATACAATCAAAAAGTATTTTTTTTACACTTGAATATTTTTATTATGTGGTAAAACACAAGAAAATAAACAAAGAATATTTATGTTAAACACTCATGCAATCAAAAAGAGATGAAAAATCTAGGTTTTGGGTCTTGAGCATCTTTTGGCCCTTCTGTTGTCACTCACTTGTTTGTATCCTTAGCTATGGCCTAATATTTCAAGTCACCAACCATGGAGGATCCTACCATTCACATGGACCACTAAGTCAAGTTTAAAGGGTATGTAGGAGGTAACTTCTCTATGTTAACCACTAACTAATCTAACAAAGTCAAATAATAAAAATGCTTACCTAGGACAAAGGTTCTTACATGTTCATCCAAGTGAGTCTTCAATATAGATTTTGATACAATGAATCCAAATTTCATGGAAGAAGTTGATTAAGTGGATACACACTATTATATTTAGTCCCAACATGTAGGGTCTCAATATATTGACATTAGCAAAATATTAATTTAAGTTATTTTATATAGGGCCTAGGTATTGGAGTGTGGAACCCTCTCAGTTCACATCATACTTAAAACACAAAACCACTTAGCCAAAAATTAAAAATCTAACTCAATTTGTATACCCTAATGGTAAATAGGGTTTGGCCTATTATGTGCTAGTAAAATCTATGGTTAATATATCCCATAAGAAAATAAAATAAAAATAGGAACACTTGTTTTTTATTCTACGTATCATCACCAATATTATGTTGAGAGAAGATCATACACACAAATATTGTCTTGGGTCACACAACTTACATGTGTTTTTTTTTATTCTCAACTATCATCACCAATGTGATGATGAGAGAAGAGCATATGAAACACAAGAAAAAAATACACACATGTTAAAAAGGTAAAATTATTAACTATAAGAAACCAAATGTAAGATAATTACTAAGAAAAAGTTAAAAAACTAAACTTTTAAAGGAAACTCAAAAAAAATATTAGTAATAAAAATATAAAATTTTGGTTTGATTTAGATTTTGAAATGTTTTATTTGACTTGTGGCATACAAAAAACTATTATAAGTTTTGTTTTTGGTTGAAAATCAAGGCAACTTTAAAAGAAAAAAACAAAAATATATAAAAAATAAGTCTTTGGAATGATTTTGTAGATACACAATCATAGAAAATTGTAAAATTATTATCTGATCAGAAATAGAAAAATTAAAAGTAGATAGAGAGCACAATAGCACAATTTTAGAATTACCAAATAATTTTACTAATATTTTTATCAATTTCACACTTATATAGTATAATTTCCCTAATGATTATTATGATTTTGCTATCCATGTCCATGATTTCCCTAAAAATCTACATGATTTCACTATTAACACCATAAAAGCAAAAAAAGAGAAATACAATAGAATAATTTCACTATTAAGCTAGACAATTTCACAAATATATCTTTCAATTTCGCTAATAGATAAAAAATGTGTAGAATAGTAGGAAGAAAATTTCTATACATAGGTTTCAATTTTTTTTCTCTTTCTTACAATTTTCCTATTGATAGTTATGGTTTTATTTCTAATGTCTCTAATTTTTTCTTTTTCAAAAATAGAAAATGACTAAAAATATAAAATATAGGAGAGTCAATAATTGAAATATAAAGCTATTATAAATTAAAAAATTATTAAAAAACCCTAAAATAGAAAAATAATGATTTCATTACAAATTTGCTACTAATATCTCCTATTTCCTAGTTTTCTAAAAATAGAAAAGTTCAAAAAATAGAAAAGACAAGAGAGACTAGAATTGAAATAGAAAGATGCTAGAAGTGTCAATATTTTTAAAAGACCCCAAAAAATTAGATAGATAATAATTTCACAATTTACTACTATATTTTTTTTGATGAATTTTACAAATTCATGGTTACATGGTTAATATGTATAATGAGCTTGAAATTTATAGAAAAGAACTCTTAGATGTAAATATAAACTTCTCATATCAAGGTTAAATGCATTTGCATAATAAAACCTACAAAAATAACTGAAATGAGCTCCTAAATTCACCAATAATATCTAAAAGTTTAAAATATGAGGGAGATATCCCACTGGGCATGCCAAAATGTGTAAAGGGAATATAGATGCAACTAATCTACTAAGCTAATAAATCAACTAAAAAGTGAAATATAATCTAAACTAATTCAACCTAAGATAAAGATAAGAAAAATAACACAAGCTTATACCTTAGTAACATGAGCTTCCTCCATTCTAATTTGAATTAATTTTATCTTTAAATTTTGGTTTTTCCTTCTTCTCCAATGCAAGGTAAAATGGGAAACATTTTGTTATGAAAATTCTCTTTGGATGGTTTTTATTTGCTTGGAATTAACTCATGAATTTGATGGTAGTTTGTTATCATAAGTTAGTATGAATGAATGTGATGGATTTCATACATATTTATAGGTTTATGGGATATTGATGAAATGGTGGAGGATTATTTGAATATTTATAATTATTCAAATAATTGATGGTGATGAATTGGTCCTCATCCATGAGGATGATGACCAATTACACAGGCTAAGAGAAAAGGGGTGTTGTTCGAGTGAGTTATCAAGAAATGGTCTAATTAGTTTAAAATTTCTAAGGTGACTCACCATGTGGTTGAGTAAGTTAATGGATTGATTGGATGAGTCAACATGTGAGGGAGATAAAGGTGGAAAATGTTTGGGTGAGGTGGAAAACTTGGACTTATTAAATAAATTTGGATAAAAGGTGTGCCTAATTGATTAATTTTAAAATTTAAAATACTTTAATTTAGAGGGAAGTGGTGTTAATTCAAATTTAAATTTAGGGAAGAATAATTAGCATTCTAAGGTACATTTTGACACAAAATGAAACTTTTATGTGTACAAAAATTTTAATGATAGTGTGAATGAGTGTGATGATTAGACATATCAAGTCATTTCATTAAAATTTTGATAGAATTTTAATAAAGATTATGACTTCCCACAACACTAAAAAACTCATGAACACATTTTATTATGAAACATTATTATAAGTATATAAAATATATATTAAAACATTTATTGCCACATATATTACAATTATATCAATATGTTTTTCCTCTAAAGAAAAAAATAATGGTATTCATATATAACAACTTTTAGGATACAAGTAAACATTACAAACACTACTCTAAGGAGTAAAGTATGAAGAGAACATGAATCGATTATTATTATTATCAAACATATACATCAGGTATATCCATGAAGAAACTTCACTATGAAACTAGTAACAAGAAGGGAGATGATATGATCCCAAGTACTAGTGTGTCTTACATCTTGAACCATCATCTTGATCATATAAGAATCACTCAAATAAGATAATAACGCAATAAATAAACACACACGTAAAATTAATGAAATATAATGTGTTTACATGATTTAATAATCCACCATGAAAAATTGACTTTTATTAATATAAAAACAAAAATAATCATAACATATAATACATAAATGAGCTCACACAATGCATGCTTACAACCATATTAATAGAAATGAAACCATAGAGAGTTATAGTCCTACTGTTTAACTTCTAGCCATCTGAGGGAAACATCAAGTGGAATTTGAATCCATATCACTCAATTAAATATATGAGTAGGTAGGGGTTACTTCTAGGCCAAATATCCATCAAACATATTTCTACTTTAGTCTAAGATAATATTAAAGTAGAGAAATAAAAATGAGAGCCACAATTTTGAGGTTTAGTAGAGAGAATCACTCAGAGAAGATAAGGTGAATGAATAATCATGAAATGCATGTAATTATTGGAAGGTTTTCCATTATTTCTTCTCTAAGTGGTTCTATCTACCACTCAATTTACCATGGAACCAAAATACAATATTAATAAAAAAAATGAGAATGAGAGGAAATGAAATGACCAAAACTCAATTACCAATCGATGGTGTAGAAAATATTTTGTGAATATGTAGCACCTTAGTATTGTATAATTAGAAAACTCATGATCCTAGTTGTTCATCTTAGTTAAACAAATGCCTTACTTCCATAAGCCTCACATATTCTCTATTATTTTCCCCTTGTCTTATCTCTTACTTTAACCAGCCTTATATTGATGACACAAACATCTCATCTTGCCTAGAATGCTTACAATGTACTTATCTTATACTTCTACAAGTTATGAGCATGTGGTTGTTCTCCTCCCTAGACACTAACATATGGGTTAGAAAATAGTGTCAACATTACTATCCTAGCTTGACACAAGTCTTTATTTCCCTAAATTCATCTAATTTGAAAATGAAACATATTACAATGGTTTACCTAAGGGATTTAATGTGAACTGTCACCTTATAGGATTGATATGAATATAATATCAACCCTCATCAATTCCTCACCAATGAAATCTATAAATAAGACTAAAATATCACTTAGAAAGCACTCATGTTTCAAAAAAAATTCCTATTCTACCATATTTTGATATTAGTCAAAGGCATAACCTAGCTATAGGTTTAAAGTATTAAAGAAGGTCGTAAGGCCATAGTTTCCAAGTTATTATTGTCAATTTGAGTTTCACCCTTTAAGGATGTGTTTCAAGTATCCTCACTAAATTGACATTATGGTAAATCTCTAATGCTATAGGTAGCCTATAACTAAATAGAACCTCCATAAAGGGATGGTTCCCTTGATGCTACACCTATATTATCACTACACCTACTCAAATTATAAGGGAAAGGGAAAGATAAAGATGAAAGAAAACATAAAAAGGGGTGATTTAATAAATTTTATGTCTCCTCTTATGGTATATGAGTTGATAAAAAATTTAAGACAAGGCTGAATCTAGTCACATAAATTCAAACAAGTCATCTATCATACTTATTTCAATATGGAGGTAATAGTTGATACATATATTAAGAAGGATAATCAATATGCCTATACTGAGACACTAATGAAGTATTTCCAAACTTAAAATTTGAAAAACCACTTAACATAAACCATATGACCTAAAATAAGATAACTCACTCACAAGGAGGAAATAATTGATAGGAAAAATTCAAGGAGATTGAACATCAACACTAACTTTCATCAACAATTCACCATGTAATCACTAAATGTGAAATTAATAAGGAAATAATAGTTTCTATTCACTTAAAAAGAAATAACAAGTATTGATTTTAGTATTGTTTCACCATATTAACATGGAGGATCATTTAAAATACATTCGATGTCAAATATAAGAAGAATGAATGAGAAAAGAGGGGAAGAGACTAGGAATTCGTGAATGCTACCACAATCCTTTTTTTAGTTAAAAAATAGAAGTATCCCTTAATAAAGCATGTGAGTAAGTGTTTTTGTATTAGTCTAACACACTAGGACAAGTTTTTTAAAATTTTACAATGAGTTATGGAATAGAATTTCATCATGGTTGATTTAATTCTTCTTGAAACTAACTCTCATATCTTGGAGTTACAAGACCACTTCTTAAAGGCTAGTTACAAGTTGTGGTATTGAATCCATGATTCTCATCATGACATCCCATCTCCCTTGCTATGTAAAATTTTTATTTTCCATGTTGTCTTCAATAACTAATGTGAAAGTATGTATTGGGCATATTTAAGACTCTTTAAGAACATAATTAGGTACAACAAGGTCTTTATGAGAGGCACTTGATAGAACCAACTTCTGATACTTATTTAGGCCTATTTTACATGATTATCAAAGGGGAAATATATATTTACGAAGTCATAACATCCCTCAAAACCTATACGAACATATTATGAAATGGAAACATCTAAATACAAGCTTGAAAAAATGTATAGAATACTATATTTATATTTAAGAGTTTATATTAATTTGAAGCCATCAAGATGCCTATATTTTGATCTATTTAAGTATAATTCTATCCATTGAGATGGAATTTATTGTTACCTATAGACTAATAATATATTTTTATTATATGTATACATATGTTTTTAAATATTTTTGTCATTAGATGACCTTAAGAAGCTCTACATACTTACTTCTGTATGCAAACAAGAAGGTAGTCTTCACATGACTTGGTTAGAGAATTGAAACATGATATATCACCATTAATACATATTATAAAGGATTATATAAGGTAGTATTCCCTTAAAAAATCTTTATATTCCTCTACAATTGGTCAAAGAGACCTCACCCATTCAAACACCTACAAATAGGCTTGAAAGTGCAATTTCTAGGCCATTTTCATGGACTTTTCCTCCACATGTGTTAATTATATTGATCCAAAAGTTTAAAATGATTATTTAATATTTATTTTAATGTTTTTAAATCATTTAAAGTGTATTTTAGTCCATTAGAGAGTTGTTTATAGTTATTTATATCTTTTTAGGGTATATCAATAGTTTTTAGGTCTTAAACTTATTAACAATTGTTCAAACATTTCATCCCAATAAAAAATTAAAAAATTAAATGAATTTGGAGCATAAAAACCTTTTAAAAATAACATAATTTAATTTTTCCCCATGAAATTTCTCAATCAACTTTTCATGTGAGAAAATTTACCTTGTCGGGTATTGAAAGTTTGTAGGTGTGCATTCAAGAGGACTGCTTAGAAAAAAAATGGGTTTTTCATGACTTTTTTTATTATATACACATACTATAGGTATTATACATGCACTATAAGGTATATTAAAATTTATAAAATAATTTTAATCCTTTAATATGCTTAGTTATTTCCTTAAATAATGGTTGGGGTTTCTTGACAAATTAGGGGTTTTAAACCTAGCTATCATATTTTGATGTTTTCTCTTCATTTAAAGGCATATAATCATGATATAAATATTATTAAATGTATTTAAAATATTTAAAATCATTAAAAATCTCACATTAAACATATAAATGCATATTATTTTTATATTTCTATATGCAAAACTATAATTGTGTATTTCAAGTTCAAAATCAATTTCAAACTTCTTCTTTGAATCGACCCCTATATCTCTTATAAAATTTGATTATTTTGGTGTTAATATGGATTTTAAATATATTTTTTTAGGACTTATTAATAAGTAATAAAAACACAATATTTTCCAATAACTCTTCATATTTGTGCAAATTTATACCTACAACATTAATCTTGATCTCCCCTCACTTGTTTGCAACCTACCTTAGAGGAGATTATTTTAGGATATGACCTCATTTAATTATTTGAGGTTTAAATAATAATATTAATATAAAAAATTATTAATTATATAACTCTATTATGGTCACATATTTGTTACTTATCTCTTCACACTTGAAACCATGCCTAAGAATATTAATTCAATGGCTTTGATGGCCTGGTAGTTGTAACTCCTTGGAAAAAATGATAATGGAGAGTTTTTAAAATTATGAAATGATCTATAAGATGATATAAATAACTTAAAATGTTAATAAAAAAATATTTTTATTAGTTTATTAATGATTTAAATCAATGGAAATGTTGTTCCTTTTAGCTCTATACATGCCTAATATGCCTTCTTCAAGAGATCTTAGCTCAATCTAGTCACTGAATGACTTGGATCACTTATATAAGTGTTTTAATATGATAAACAAAATAAAAATAAAACTTAATATTAATTATAAATCCAAAATATAACCATACATAGTTAATTGTCTCTCTATAGGCCTTTCTCAATGATTAACTACATGTAGTATTGAACACAAACAACTAGTATCCATTCTGAAGTTTTATTCTTGTAATTTTTACCATGTTGGTGAATTGAAGAGGATTTTTGGTGTTTTATAATGTTTATTACTATTTTAAAAACTCAATTAAATCACCTTCATGCATGGAAACATTTCATAGTATCATAAACTTAACTATCATGTCAAAAAAATTATAAAACCTAAGGTTTCCTATAGCATGATTTTGATCCAAGGTTGCATGTTTTTTATTTGGTGTTGTATGGTTCATTAAAAATATAAAGGATTCTTAAAAACCATAATAATTCATTATTAAAATTCAAACATATTGTTAGCAGAATAAAATTGAGGAGTTGGGCTTTTATAGGGTTTAAGAGGCAATCAAAATATTAATGATGATTTATAAATCAAATTTCCCTCAATCTTAAAATTATACTACAATTTTTTATTTCATAAGGGTTCAATGAAAACCATAATATAAATGTTTTTTTTACATTTATTTATCCATGAATAAACTTCATCAAAATGACTCTTCTTGACTATGCCTTAGACTTGTAAACCTAATGGAGGAGTTGAGTAGGTTTTCATACTAGTCTAACACGTTCCATCTTTTTTAGCATGGTTTTGAGCCTAAAAAATATATTTTTATCCTTTAATAGGCTTA
>JARHVA010005893.1:175000-250000 GCA_037957365.1 Torreya grandis
TACACATAACTTACTTCTATAAGACTCATATATGTTCTATATTGTGTCCCTTAACATATCTCTTAGTCATAACAATCTTATATTGGTGATATAGATATCCCATCTTGGACATAATTCTTAAAATTTACTTATCCTATACTTATATAGGTTTTGAATTTGTGTCTGCTCTCCTTCTCCCTAGACACTAGTGTTTGGGTCAGATGATAGTGTTAATTTTATTATCCTAGCCCAACCCAAGTGTCATGTGCCCTAAATTAATCCAATTCTCAAATGAAATGTAATATATAGTTAGCCTAAGTCATTTAATGTAATTTATCTCCTAATAGGATTGGTATAAATATAATATCAACCCTCAGTCATTCTTCACCTATGAAACCTAGCAATCAGACTAAAAGAACACTCAAGAAACACTCAAGCTACCAAAAACTTTCCTATTCTACACTATTTTTATATCAGTCAAGGGAACAACCCAGATATAAGTTTGAAGTACTAAAGGATTAGTCTTAAGTTCATATTTTCTATGTTACAATCTAGGTCACTATTATACTTTCTTTACACATTACATGATTCACACACAATCCAACATGTAAGGGAGAGCTATATGAGTTTGAGGCCCTCTTGTAGAGTATTGGATATATAGGTAATGCCCTTTGAAATCAAGGTCATTATGGGTTAACTCGACACTTTGTACCCACTAATACATTTTTACAAAGGTCACATTAAAGATGTAAAGTTAATATTTTTCCATTTCACCAAGAGTGAAAGTCTATGACTCAAATCTTAATGCACTAGAATGAAGGTGAATCAAAACCCATAATCATCCATGTGGTCATGTATTATTTCAATTAATATTAGGTACATATCATTAGAATTAAGATTAGACACTAATGTTGATGAAATTATTAAGAAGGCCACAAATTAGATCTAGATTTTGATAATTGATAAAGAATATACATTCCTATTTCCCACCTATACCAGATCCAACATTGTATTAACATAAAAAAAACTAATTACTCTCTATTATGTCATTTAGATATTTATCATATTTTTAATTTACATTAATATACTATCTTAGTTTTATAAATTTAGCATATGGTACATCTAAGTTTAGCACATTAATTATCCTACTGTAGATCTAAAATTTACCCTTGTGCCCTATCATTTATTTAACCTTAAACCTATCTATCCAAGAGGATCCACTTATAAATTAGGGTTAAAAGTGGTTGATTTCAAGATTGTTTTGTTTCTCTATTTAACTCCCTTATTTTCCCAATTGCCTATTTTTCCATTTGGAAAACTTCTAAATATTTAAAAAATCTAAACAAAATCACCTCCAATAACTCTATTTAAAAAAATAGGGATATGGTGAAGTGGAGGCTAAAAATAGAAGTCCCTCATACTTCCATAATAGGTATTTTATTAGTATCCTCATAGTTGGAACCATCCCATTATCTTCCTCTCTATTTTTTTAATCTCTCATTTATTTTATTTCTTCTCTATATTCTCCACTCTATCCAACCCAATATAAATGCCTTCATGGTTCTAATTTTATCCAATATTCACTTTTTTCTCATTAAATACTTTTAATCAATAATAAACCTTAATAAAAAACATTATAGGCATTATAATTTCCTTGAATTTTAAGTATTGTGTTTACACATCTAATCTATGCCCCAACTAACTAAACTTTAGACTGATTCCTACCAAACATTGAAAATTAACCATAGGAATCACTAAATGTCCCAATTTCATGCATAAATTATTAATCAATTCTCGTAATCATGTTAAAACATCCCTATTTTGGGTACTAGAATATATGAAACAATAATCTCTCATGAATTCATCCTTGATCACCTTCCAACCTAAAAATTGGTAGTTCGGTCTATGGACCCATTATGTGGCATACTTAATCAAATATTGAAAACATTAAAATGCTATTGAAAATGAATAATCTAATTAAACAAGATTAAATGCTTAGTTGAATTATCCATTTGAAATTGATTAATATCTCAAAATGGAAATTCCAAAAAACAAAATCTCAAGCCTTTTCATCATTACCTTTATGAGTTGTCAAGCTCTTCCAAAATATCCAATTTAGGTGCCATGCCTAGTAATTGAAAATAATAATTACATGATAAATTTTAACTCAGCTATAGTTAGCCTAAACTCACCTAAGGTTAATTTTAACCCATTCCAAGTTTAAACTCTACCTTACCTCACCTTGGGTGAGAGTTAACTTTTGAAGATATATATACAAGGCCTTACCTATTGATATCTAAGATTATATAGTATAGATTTATTATGCAGGATTTACTCCATATGCTTCATGAAAGTAATGTTACCATACAAAATTCATAATCCAAGCAACTAATCCAAGGTTCCAAGGAAAGGTGAGTCCAACAAAAATCCATTTCTAAAGTTTTATTGACGCACAAACTGAGCAAGCCACTTCAACAAGCCATTTAGAGCTCAAAATAATGTAAAAGAGTGATTTATTTTATGTTCTTATTTTGATTTCATTTGTATGTTTATTATCTATACTCTCCCTAGTGTCTAGACTAGAGGTGTTAGGATTGTAATTTGTTACTTTTATTTATTTTATTGGAATAACACCATACTAACATCCCCTCTATGTATTCCTTATTCACATAATGACACACCTAGTGGGACTCGCACCCCACAAACTTACCCTCAAGGCATTTTAGGACATCTTCCTACCAATTTTCATGTAAAAATCCAAACTTGTTGACCAAAAAAGATGAAAATTGAAGCATCAAGGATGTTTTTTCTAGAAATCATAAATTTTCTCTATGCAGTCACATTATTGCTCTTTGGAATTGTGATATTGTTCAATGTTGTTACTCTTATAGTTTAGATTGTGTCTTAAGTTCCATGATATTGTTCTAACTATAATAGTTTTGTCCTTGACCACCATAGTTTTCTAATTAATTTTTTGTGTTTTTAGGGGAAATAATGATATTGATATAAATTTCACAATATTGACAATATCATGAATTTTCAAGTTATGATATTGCCATCACTGTCATGGTATTGCCTAACTATGACAATTTTCTTTCTAACCATTTTATGTCATAGGGTAAAGTTATGTTATTGTATTAATATATGTGGTATTATCATTATTTATACATTATTGTGATAATATTATATATTTTTCATTAATAATATGTTTTGTAGGAAAGTTGTGGTATTGTGCTAATAGTTGCAATTTTATAGGAAACATGGCAATATTGCTTTATGTTTCTATAATTTTTCACTATGTTAAAATTTTAGAAACTTGGAGCTATAATTGAAAATTAATTTTCTCAATAATTTTTTAATTTTAATAACAAAAACCCCCTAATGTATTTTACAAGACCTAAAGGCCAATAGAAAACACTTTAAAACACTCTAAGTTGTAAAACTCACATTTGAATTTGGTATTTTAAAATATTTTTACTAAAGTTGTTTAAAATTTTGTTCAATGTTTTCATCACAATGCTAAGGGGCTCAAACTTCATAAAAATATTTCATTTTGGTATTATAAAACTGAACTCTTATTTTAGTTACATACTGATAAGAGTTTGAATTTTTATGCTTGTTTGTTGATGTGTTTATTTAGAAAAATGTGTGTCACATGTATGATCTCCCCCCATCCCCTTGAATAAACTTGGGTGATCATAAAAACTCACTCTTTAAATTTTTCACTTTAGTCCAAAATCATGGAAAGAAAGTCACTAAGGCCCTACACAAAATTTTTATGATTTGGGTGACCCAAAAATGACCCTAAAGTCCTTCCACTTTCTTTGTTTCGTACATTTTGGCTTGTGGGTGAGAGTTCATCTCCCCCTTGATTCTCTAGGGAAGCATTAACCTAAGAAGTCATCTCTCAGCATCATTTCAACCCCACTTGATGGTGGGTTATATGAATTAAGGGTGGCCCACTAGGATTCTTATTTTTTAGTGGTTAAAATAAGCTTTATTAGTGTAACTCAGCCTCATAGTATATGATCAACTTGAACATCATACTATACTAAGCAATTTATGGATGTAGTGGTTATGAAAAGGACTACACCTTTTCATAACAAGCTAGTTTACACAAATCCAAATGACGTGATGTGCCCTAGTGTTTGCCACACATATGGTACTATTTAGAAATTAATGAAAATTGATAATTTTTATAACCCCACTTGTCATAGACATACATTTGATGGAGGGTGAGTATCCCAAAGTTCCATGTCATGGTATGAACTCTTGAGATAAGAGGAGGATTAAAAATCCTAATTTTTATGTGATTTTATTTTTTAAATTAACAACATAAAATATTCTCAAGAGAAATTATATAGATATAATTTGATAGTATGATGGAACCTTATCATTTTTAGGATTTAGGATATTCCACTTTGGTGTTTTTGTCATTTTATCTTTTTTCTTACATTTTCTTGAGTAAAAACTATTTGTTTATCATACCACATCAAAATTAGTCTTATTTTCACATTAATCCTTTGGTTTAAGAGGTGTTATTCCATCTATTTAACATTAAACTTTCCCTTAGTCTTTTGCCAAACCTTTTTGTGTGTGTATCACTTTTTTGAAATGAATGTCGTTACACTCCCCAATTCATTCCAAGTCTTGTACCTTAAATTTCTTTGAAACAAATAATTTTTCATAATTTTATAGCATGATAATGTCATTACACTACTCAAATTATTTCAAAAAAATGTTTCCTTGTGTCCAAAATTATAATTTTAAAACCACATGTGCCTTTGGGATCTATGAATAGTACCATCATGTTATTCATTCTTGTCTAGATTGTTGTATTTTTATATGTTTTGAGAAGCTTAGTCTTAAAAATCAATTTTTAAATTATCCTTGACAAGTTTAGAGTCAAACATTGGTTGGTTTATACCAATGTCTTGTATAATTTTCTATTAGGTGTTCATCCTTCACTTTTGGGTTTTATAACTTAGGTTAAATCCTTGCTCTATTAAAAGACTATTTTTGTGACTAAATTTGGGGAAGTGGTCTATCTTATGTATTCCTAAAGTTCAATGTCTTTTACAAAAATATCAAGTGTGTGTCTAAATATGAATGCCTATTTTGTGTCAAAGTGTTTCAAGTTTGTTAGATTAGATCTCTTACCTTTTAGACCTAGTTTTGTTTAAAGTAAATATTTTGCACTTTGTGCCCAAAAGACCTAGCAATTCTTATTATTAAGCCTAATTTTTATGCCTTGTTTCCAAAAGACATAAAAACCTTTGTTTCTTTAGACCAAGTTTAGACTTATTTGGAACACTTTTTACCTAAGTTTGGAATTCCATTTTTTATTCATCAACTTGACCATTTGTGTAAGATATTTGATGTCAGACATTTGATGTTAGAATGTTTTAGACCAAGTTTATCACTGACCTTTTTGGAGAAATAGATCCATTCTCTAGACTAAGTTAGACCAAGTTCAAACCCTTTGTCTTTTATAGACCTTTTTTTTAAGAGTTTGTAAAAATCTAGGACTTCTTTGTGAAGTATTCGTTATTGATTTATATATGTGACATTAAATTAGTAGTGGATCCATGTAAAATCCATGTTATGATAATGTGGTCACACAAGATGAATTTGTTGAAGACCCTTATAGTGATGATGTAGTATGTGAGACAAATTTGTATCCTCATTACACTACTCAATTTGGGGAACAAGGACAACATACCTTAGTCCATTATTTGGTTAAAAATCTTCCCTATTCAGATTAAGACCAAGATAAAAATGTGAAATACCTTGCTAGTGTACCATCTATTATAGAACAAACTCAATAAAAACTATACTATGTTACTATGCCATCAATATATGATCCTTATTGGTTTGATCATCAGTCATTTGAAAATAAGGATGAGGTTTTAGTTAGGAAAATGGAGGTAGAGTCCATGTTTCTAGTAGAATTACCCCATAAAAATTTACCTAGTCCAGTTAGAGTACCTCTCAACATACCTTATACCCAAACCATTGAACACGAATTTATTATTAATCCTCAATCACTTATAGCAATGTTGTATCAAAATCATAATACAATTATGATAAGAAAGGGAATTATGGAGGATAGATTTATATAAATTAAATAATGATATCAAACCTATTTTAACTTAGCTATAAATTTTAATAACATGGCTATGTCAAACAGTCCACTCATTAAGTTAACTCATTCAATAGGGGTATTAATCAAATTGACAGATCAATATAATTTAAATATAGACCCATTTTCTCAAATAAATTTAGTTGGTGACATGTTTAATTTCTAATTTATTAAATAAGTGACTTTTACTTCTAACCAAAACAATGTGCCAAACATGGTGGATAACACACAAGTTTCATCCAATCTAGGCCAATGTGGTTTAACTACACCAACAACTAGTCCATAATAAGTACCTTTAGTCAATAACACAAGTGGTTTATAATAACATGGGGTAATAAATCCTACATTCCAACTATACTAAGCTACTTCTAATCTTCAACCAACCACTTCATCAACCACATAATTACAAGGATTATTTAATCAAGTAAAAACTAATGCATTACTTCAAAAATAAGTGACGAATGCTACTCCACCTCAATAGGTGAAAACTAACATCCAAAAATATTAGGAATAGACTAATCTACCATCACAGTAGAGGAAGAATGTTTTCCACCTCAAGGGGCATAAATGTTCCACCTCAATAAGTAGTGACAAGTGTACCTCTATAGTTTTAGACTGGCACAGCTTTATAATCAAAAACATTGTCTAATCACCAATGTATATCCATTGGTCAAAGACAAATGATGAAAATACAACAAACATCTACTTTTCAACCAATTTTCATGCAATAATTAGGTATTATATGTTTTGTTCAACATGTGCCACAAATCCAATGATAGGGACTTAGTTCACAACAATATCCACTTATTCATCTAGGTTTTAATAGTCATCAATAAGTCCCTACTCAACCTTAGTAGGAATAATACTTTACCCAGAGCCATATCCTTCCATTGCAACCATAACTACCTCAAAATTAAGCATATATACCAAATCTAAAATAGAACATCACATGGTAATACATGCAATTTCAAAAAACACATCATAATCTATGGAGGTATATTAATGGTTGATTCAATCATAAAGCTAAAATTACATAACAAACCATACCTCCATTATACCTTGGTGAAGGTAATTCAACTTTGGTCACCCATCCTCCACCTCAGGCCAATGTTCCATCTAATTTATTATCATAAGAAGTATAGAAAATGAAATATACAATTTCCACCATTCAAGTAGGAAAATAGACCAAGAAGTTTAAGATAGATGATGTATGTTCATACCCCTTAAACATGGATTATTTGTATATACCATTTCCTCCAAGGTATGAACCACCTAAATTTGATAAATACAAGGGCAAAAGAGACCCTAAGGCCTATTTGATAGAATTATCTATTCCCCAGTAGCTAGTGGCTTACAATGAAATTTATTTACTCTTATTTGTTCTTTGAAGTCTATAAGTATAGGCTTTGGAGTGGTTACTAAAATTCCCAAACAAATTTGTATCTAATTTTGATGACCTCTCAAACAAATGTGTATAGTATTTTTCCTATAATATTGAACAAGAGATTTCATTGGTAGATTTGAATCAAGCCAAATAGAAGGTAGGTGAAATATTTGTAAGCTATTTATAGTGATGGAGATTAATTACTAGTAATTTCACCTACATCTTTCCAAACAAATAATTAGACACTGTGTTTACTAAAAATTTGCACATCAAGATATCCTATCATCTAGAGATTTAGTGTTCACATATGTTCAAATAAATTAAAAAAAGGTTTGATAATTGAAAATTCCCTTATTAATAAATTGATTATCAAGATCACCTCTTTAAATCATAGTCAGAACCAAAACTAAAGCACATGCCAAAATTAGAACCAAAACCAAGCCCAAGCGTAAGCATTGACACCAGCCCAAGCTAGTAATTATGAAAAATCCAAGAGATTTAACCAAAATAAGAGTGTATTTGGAAATGTATTAAACATTCATGTCATGTCCAAATAGGGAAAAAACTATTTATTTAACTTATACTATAAATTCAACTTATTCCTCATCATCAACCTATTCAGCAAGCACATCTTTCATAACAACCTAGACCTACTCAACAAATGCAATAACCATTACCTTTGAAAACTCCTCTTACAAGAATAAATTCCCTTATTCAAAATTTTTTTATAGACCTTAGATAGCCTATTAAATTTGGGTTTCATAATCTATCCATAGCTAATATGATTAGTTATCTAATTTTAAATAACTATCCTAAGGGTATTCCTTATCCAGACTGGTATAGAGAGAATGACTTCTATGAATACCATTGTGTTCATGGACATAATCTATGACATTGTGTGAAAATAAAATACCTCATTGATAATATTAGAAAACCTTAGTATCTATGAAAACCCCATTCCAAAATATAATAATAACAACCAACAACAACAACAATGAAGGCTAAAACAATAATAACAACAATAGTATAAATAGACATGATAAAAAAAACATCAACAATAAAATTAACTAAATGGGAGGAAATAAGGCCAGATTTATTACACCAACCAATAGACTTAACACATAATATCCTATGACTATACCAAAGATGTAGGTCATATTGTTGGAGGTCATGTTTCCACCATCACCATTGATCCTAGACCAATTGATAATAATATAAGCCTATTTATAACCAATTCCAATCAAAATACTTATGCCAATAATCCTTCCTTGACATAGAACCAAAAATAGGTGTAATAGAAACCATAAAATACTATTTTTGGACCTTATACCGATAACTCGTAATTACCCCATGACCACAACCAAGTCCACCAATAATCGAGAATTATCCTATCTGGACCCCCTCCATCATCATTTTTTAGCAACACTAGCCCTGAATCTAATCTTGATTGTGAAATCATAGATCCATGGTATAAGATTACCATTCCTATCCCACAACCACCTACCACCAAACTGATCCAACCCACTTTTCTATCTAGGAATAATCCATATACCACTATAAAGGAAAAACATTTGATATTGTGTAATAAATTTAAAAGACACCTATAAAAATCTCCATTTTAGATTCATTTCATATGTATCCTATCCAAAAAAAGATCATAAAAAAGTTTTTAGGCCAATCCCAAGTTCCAAGTGACATCACCCCAAATAAATTCCAAGCTTTGGTTAGACATCTAACTTGAGGCTAATAGTTAACCTTAGACCAAAGTGATATGTCATCCCTTCGACCTCTCCATAACATTTTTTCGTATATTGAAGTTGTCATATCATGATAAAAAGTCAAACATGTACTCATAAATATTGGATTAGGCATGAGTATTGTGTCTTTAAAGCTCATCAATCATCTTAGATATACAAAAACTGATATACAATTAGAGACAATTACAATCAAGGCCTATGATAATGAATAATGAGAATAATAAAGCATAATCAGCTTGTCAGTTATCATTAGGCCCTTGACCCATAATATAATTTGCCATGTTTTGGACCTTAACCTATATTACAATTTTCTCTTGGACAGACCTTAGAAAAATTAAATTCATACAATCCCTTCAACATTGCACTAGTGTTTCATGTTCTTTCACTCAAGCATGAGGGTTATTATCAATGAAGATTTTTATCCCTACAAATATTGTGAATATTTTGAGGTTGAGTATGAAAGTTATAACTACTTATTTGGCCTAGAACTAATTCCAAAAAAGGATAAAGGCAAAGAGATACTTATTGATTTTCCAGAGGCCAATTACATAGATCCAAATATTCTTGATTCATTTTCACATATACCACCTCATGAATTGTCTAAACATTTTACAATCTCGACCAATGCCCTATGAGTGTGTTTGACCCATGACACATTTCACATAGCCAAGATTCTATGTAATATCAAGTCCTATGGAAAACCTAAATCCAAGACACCTTGTAAGGAATGGAAACAAAAAGGAAAAGGTAATATTCATAGTCTAACTCCTATCATTTTCACATCAGCCATTGGCCAAGAAGAGGACACACTTGCCAGTGATGAAGCTTGGTTATAAAAGGAAAAATTGGATAATTGTTACATGAATTATAAATACCTTATTCATAATTAGATCATGGGGAATTAAGCTTGTGAAACAGGAGGCCCTGATCTAAATCAACAAGGTAATCTTGAATGAATTTTTATAATATGATACAAAGAAATTTATGGTTTTAGATTTTAACTACCTAGGGGTGACCCCACATATATTATTCATGTTTCAATGACAAAAATTAGTCACAATGATACTAACAATGAATCAGAGTTTGATCATAGAATTTATAAATACCTTTGCAATACTAATATATCTAACCCACATGTCATTTGTATCATTACCCCAATCATCTAACATAACCTGTTACCTCTATATCAACATCAAATTATAGTTTGGGACCAACAAGAAAAAAAATTATTTTAGATGAGTTTGAGAATGATGAGGCCTTTTATGAATTTTTAGGCATAAGAGATAATGTTCTTTTAGGAGGCCACAAACAAGGGTTCTCTATCAAACTAGATACAAAAACCTATTTTGGGAAGCGAGTGAACATCTTTAGACAAAAATAAATAAATAAAATATTGTGGTTCTAAAGTGAAAACCTCTTTGAGGCACTTTTGGACTAGGGTAAATGTAAAGAGAAAGGTTAGTCTTCTAGTGGAAACCTATTTTAGGCATTGTTTGATGGGGGTGTTCACTTCTCTTAGAATGAAACTTAGGAAACCACTAAAGATGAACTTCATTTTGGGTCTGAGTTTAGTTCTAAAAAATAGCATTCCTTTGATTGAATTATCCAATAATTTATAATAGTATTTATGACATGAACATCCCTACTATTGGGAGATTTTGATTCATTTTATTTAAATGAATTTAAAAAATACGTCTAAATAGAGGACTTTGCCATTGTAGGCCAATAGAAATCATTTCCAACTATTCTATAAGATGGTTTGAATCTCCTCATATAAGATACTACATAAGTCAATAATAGAAATCTAGATGACCCAAAATGGATCATATTAGGAGCATTGATCACTGAAGAGGAATGTGAAATATTTACATCATTTCTAAGGTAATTTTTTTACATCTTTGCTTGGGCATATTTAGGCATGCTAGGTTTAGACCCCACCTTAGTTGTACACCACATAGTTTTAAATTTTGATGCCAAACCTATGAAAAAAAAATTATGGAAGATGTATCCTAATATTACTATATTAGTAAATAAAGAGTTGAAAAACCTCTTATAAGTGAGATGCATTCGACTGATCCACTACTTAGAGTGGATCTCAAATATTGTGCTAGTTAGAAAGAAGGTAGAAGGAATTAGAATTTGTAAAAAATTTAGAGATATAAATAAGGCCTATCCAAAGGATGAATTTTCTCTACCCAATAGTGACATGATAGTAGAATCCATAGTGGCGTATGAAATGCTTTCACTTGTTGATGGATTTTTAGGATACAACCAAATCTAGCTTGCACTAAAACACCAACATAAGACAACACTCACCACTCTATGGGGAATTTTTTATTAACAAGTTATTCCATTTGGTCTCAAGGATGTTGGGAACACATACCAAAGAGCCATGTTTGTAATATTTCATGATATGATACATGACTCTATTAAAGACAATATCAATGACATATTTGATAAATTAAAGACACATGCTGATCATCTCACTTCACTCCTTAGAATATTTGAGAGGATTCATAGATTTAAGATTAGAATCAATCCTAATCATTGCATCTTTGGTGTAACTTTAGGTAAACTATTAGGATTCATCATCTCTTGTAGAGGCATTGAAGTTGATCTTGTCAAAGTGTAAGCCATTACCAAAATGCCACCACCTTTTAATTTGAAGAAACTCCATAATTTTGAGGGTAAGATTCAATCTATCAGGTGATTCATTTATCAATTAGTTGACGAATTCCATCCTTTTACACACTTAATAAATAAAGGTGTCATATTTCATTGGGATGAAACATGCCCAAAATCTTTCTAGCACATAAAAGAGTATCTTGCCAATCCACCTATTTTATCACCACCTATGGTTAAACATTGTTCCAACTATACCTATCATCCACAAACAAAACCTTGAGGTACTTATATCTTAGCATTATGATAATGGAAAATAACATGTTGTGTAGTATCTAATCCATATACTAGTTGTGTACAAACATAGCTATATTCCTATTAAAAAATCATGTTTAGCTATGTTTCTTACAGCCTAAAAGCTATGACATTACATGATTAACAACAAGACCATGGTTATTTCCAATGTATATCCACTCAATTATCTAATATCTAAAATAAATTTACAAGGCGAAATGGCCAAATGGATTATACTTCTAAGTGAGTTCAAGATCAAATATGTTAACCAAAAGACTATAAAAAGAAAATTACTTGCAGATTAGGTTGACGAATCTCCCCTTGTAGATATTGAACCCCTAAATTTTCAATTCACAAATGAATCCAACATGACCATCATTTAAACACCTCCTAAGTATCAACACTAAACTTTTTATTTTGATGGATCATTCACATCACATAGATCAGGGTAAGGCTTATTATTTATTACACCATAAGGAGATCTTAACTCTAAATCATTTTATATCAACTTTCCTTGTAATAACAACATGGATAAACATGAATCATTCATTACACTCCTTCCTCAATAATTACAATGGAATATTCAAAATCTCAAGGTTTATAGTGATTTTTAGTTAATCATCAATCAAGTTATAGACCACTTTCATACCAAAGATGGCAAGCAGGTGTCATATAAGGCCATGGTCAACACTCTCAAATAAAAAATTGCTGAAATATAGTTTAAACACATACCAAGGGTCATTAAAAAGACATTATATGATATTGAAACCATTGGTTATTTTATCAATCATACAAATAAGGTAAATGAATATCAATTCCTTGTTAAAAATATTTTAGCACCTACTCATTAGCATTCAACCATTACATTAATCTATTATATTATTGGTCCTAGATCTATATGGTATTTAGACCTATTTAATTACCTACATGACCATATTATGCCACTAGACCTATCACATAAATAATAAAATACCTTTACCAACCAAGCCTCACACTATACTTTACGTGGCCCAACCTATTACTATCATAACTTTGGTGTAACTTTGCTTCATTGTTTAAATTTGATAGAAGAAACATTAGAATTATGAGAAGTTCATGAAGGAGTATGTGGAGACCACACAAGTGAGGACATATTATCCTAAAATCTCCTATGTACTAACTATTATTGTTTAACTATGGATGGAAATGCAACTTCTTATGTTAAAAAATATGATAAATGCCAAAGTCATGCCAATATAATTCATGCCCTGACTAAAACACTGAAACTAATGCTTACACCATGGTATTTTGTAACTTGGGGACTAGATATAATTGGTAATATTAACCCAACCTCATCTAATGGACATAAACACATCCTTACCACTATAGAATATTTCACTAAGTGGGTTGAAACTATACCCCTCACGTGACTAGAAACCAAATTTTCAAGTTCATATTCAATCATCTCATTTGCTACTATGGTATCCCATCCAAAATTATATTTGATAATAGTGGATATTTTAAAAACAAGGATCTAAAAATGATTTGTGTTGAGTAAAATATCACCCAACATTTGTATACCACATGTTACCCATATGGTAATGGCCAAGTAGAGGCATCCAATAAATCCATTACCAACATATTGAAAAAGATTGCCAATGATGTTTGCTATGATTGGCACCTCCAAATCTTCAACTCCATCTATACATACCACATTAATTACAACACTCCAACAAGATCTACTCCATATTTCTTAGTTTATGGCACTTAGACTATTTTTCCCATTGAGTTTGAGTTACCTTATTTGCATATCTCATTAAAGAATGTCTTAGATGATGAAGATTATCTAGTATCTCTCCTATAATATCTAGAGATACTTGATGATAAATGGATGGTTACTGTTAATAACCTTCAAGCATACCAAAACATACTTTGTGGACACTATAACCTATGGGTCAAAAATAGAGAATTTAAATGTAGAGATTTTGTGCTCAAATAAAACTAAAAGAACACCATATCTAAGAAGAATAAGAGAGGAAAGTTAAAACCTAATTAGATATTACCCTATATCATTTTTATAAATTATGGTTCTAGAGTGTACATGCTTTCTATACCAGATGGAGATGAACTTGATGAGTTGATGAAATCATACACATCAAGCATTACTTTTCTTGAGAGATGTAAAGTATTGTATATGACGTTGATTTCCATTTTATTTTAATATTGTCATCATTATTTGTACTAAACCCTATATCATTATACCATACCTTCCCTATTAACCAGATTTTATTTTACCCTCCCTACCCATCCCTTTGAAATTTGTTTAATTCCATAGGTTCTTAGACCACCTTTAGCCAAGGGATTTAGATCAAGTTTTAGTAGTTCATTCAATATTCTAGATAGAAGAAGTATATTGGACCAGTATGATAGTGGTTTGAAAATTTAATCATTCATTTATTATTTCATTTCATTTTGAGTTTTCCTCATTATGATTGCCTTTGGGTAAATTATTTTTCCACTTTATGCTACTAATTATAACTTTCTTTGGGAAAATTAGTCTCATTGACCTATTCCATTATTTCTTATTTATAACTACCTATGGGAAAATTTAGAATAATACCTTTATCATGCCTTGAAGTCCCACCTTGCCATTCCTATTTCCATAATGTGCCATTTGCCTACTTTGAGAACTTGCTTCTACCTAGTCAAATTCCTCCACTATAAGGTGGAACTATAGTGACTTGAGGTCCTCATGGGACTATGTAGGTAGTGTTCAATTCATGTTGAGTTTAGTTTAGTCACACATTTAGCATGCTATCACCATTTTTAAATAAATTTAATTTTGAATACTCTTATCATTTTTTAGTTTGTATCATTTAGTATCTCATAATTCTCAACTGAGTTGAGTTACTTGCAAAATCCAAAGACATTTGAAAATGGTTTAGAAAATAGTAGAATACACCAAATCGACCACTTCTTTGTCTTAAGGATTTTGAGACCCCTAGCTATTTCACAAGAAACCACTTGTAATCTAGTTTCCCCATCATTATTTGGCCTTAATATTGTGTCCTTGCCATTTTATGAGTCTCTATTTTGAGCATTATGTATTCAACATTGATACATTAATGGCCACTAGGCTTCATCTCATCTTTTTACAATTTTTTGAGGCCATTCTCCTTATTCTTATATATCATCAAAAATGCTTTTTTATCATCTATTTTCTTTTATCCTATATCCTAGGTGAACTAATTTTATCCAAAAGTTTATGTTAGACCTTATGTCCATGTAAATATGAAGAAAATATCCACTTTCCTAGTGCATCTAGAGTCACCTTGGCTACCCCTTCCTTTTCTTTCATTCCATGATTTTGTTGGCTTGTTTAATTGTCTCTTGTAACTTAGGGGCACTTTTCATCATGTTTTTTTTATCTCTATTTGTGTTAACATTGTAATTAGCCATTGATTGTGTTTATTTAATGTTGTTTTAGTTCTTTTATAGATTTATTTATTTATTGGTGTTTTGTATTTTTATTGTGTTTGCTTCTTTGCCTATTTATTTACTTTCCTTATTTTTCCTTAACTTATTATATTTATTTTCATTGGGTGATTCCTTGAGAATTATAGCTAAGTCCATACATATTCATATGTCAACATTATCATCATGGTTTTTATCATAAGTTGATTATTTTAAATTATTTATTAGATCATGTGTCAATCCTTATGCATATTTTTGATAAGTTATCATAGTGTTATATATATATATATATATATATTGATACATACCATTATGTGCAATGATAAAAATAAACTTGGGAAATATTATAAGAAATGTAGCCACAATACTTCTACTTGGTTACCTGAAAAAATCTTGATCTAGTCTAAATAATTTCCCAAATATATAGTAATTAAATCATGAATTAATTTTAATCCTTACTAGTTAGGACATGCATCTCCATACTAGAAAGTTTCCCAAATTCACATGTCTCTTATATTCCATCTTACTCTTACTCATGAGTATAGATTCAATTCATAAGTCCCCTTTTCCAATTTTTCATATTGTCCCACCCATAATACCCATGATTATAACCACCTTTGGGAATATCATTATGTTTTGATCCTACCTATTGTGCTAATCATTAAAACTACCTTTGGGAAAATAATTGTGTTTTAATCTATCTAGATGCTCATGATTATCACTACCTTTGGGGAAAAAATTATCATTCTTTTTCCCAACAAGGGCATGCTTTCATTATGTTAATGGTTATAACCACCTTTGGGAAAATCATTAACTTTATCCACCCAATTGGGGCATGTTTTCATCTTGTCAATGATTATAACCATCTTTGGGAAAATCATTATTTTCATACCAATAATTATAACAACCTTTGGGAAAATCATTCTTTTGTTACTTATTCCTTTAGCTAATGATTATAATTACCTTTGGGAAAATAATTATCTATTTACCTATTATATTGATGATTACAATTTCCTTTTGGAAAATCATCTTCTATATCAATCCAACTAGGGTATCTCATTATGTCACTGATTATAACCACCTATAGGAAAATCAATCTTTTCCATACCCTTTTTCCTATTAGTCCCATTATTTCCTTATTTTTAGGGACCAATCATCAACCTTATGTACCAACCACTCCCTCGAGGGGGTATCTAGATATCATATTTCACTTTTTGGTGAATTAGGCAAACATGATATTTTAATTATTATAGAACATGTTACTATGGCTATAGCTTGCAATGCCTTTCCAAATAGGGGAGAAATATATACATCTAATTCTAGCCTCAACTAGTTTCTGACTGAACCTTAGACAAATTCCTACCAAACATTGAAATTTAAACCTATGAATCACTAAATGTCCCAATGTCATCCATTCATCATTAATCAATGCTTAGGATCATATTGAGTAATCTCTATTTTGGGTAATAGCTGATATGTGATGAGCATTCCATATAGCTAATTATATCTAATACAAACTATCCATAAGTGTTGTCTTTTAGTTATATATTGCATTGCATTTAATAGTTAAGGTCTTATCTAAGTACGAAATGAATGATATTTGTCCCTTGTTTGTATGTGATACATTATTGATTATTTATATTTTTATTATGTCTAACTTGGATGAAATGATCACAATTTTGTGTATAGAAACACATCCCTATAGAGGGATAATTTAAAAAAAACATGAAACAGTTTTGTCAACTTTTTTTGGAAATAGTTTTGAGGATTAAGTGAATGAGATCCAAATATTTGATTCTATAAATGGGCTCTAAATGTGCTATAAAGGCACTCTAAATATTATTTGAAGGTGCTCTGAATACCTGTATAGATTTATCTAAAGACTCCTAGGCATGCCTTGAAGATGTCTAGTTGGATCCTATAGATGAAGATAGTGATTCTAAAGATATCTATTATATATAAATATAATTTCTACATTTATATATCTTATTTTAGAAATTAATATTAATATTAATGGTCTAAAATGATCCAGATATATTTTTACTTCTATTTTGTAAAACTAGATAAATATCTTTAAATCTATGTTAGTTATTTTCCATCTATTGTTAGTTGAGTCATTTCCAACACCCTCCTATAAACATGGGATCTGATTCCTAGATATTATATATTTTGAATAAGTATATTTGGCAATTTAGATTGTTATATTTTGTATTTTATGAATATATGTTGAGTTGTGATTTAAATGCATATATCCTTTTCATTCTAGAAGAAGAAGAAAGTTGTTGAAGTTAGTTAATCAATTATAAATCAGAAGAAGCATTACAATATAGTTTAACATATCTATATATGTTCCTTTTATAATAAATAAATTTCAACATTCATTTTCATTATGGAGTAAAGTTGTTCTTATTCTGAGGAAGGAGTAAGGGATCACTTCTCTTCAAAGATCAAGACAAAATTGGTACTTTTAGTTTAAAATTTAGAAATATTTATTTGATTAAGGTATAATTCATTTAATAAAAATCATAATTTCATTTTAAATTCAATATTTATTTATTTTAAATTCATGTTTGAATTTCCTTTTCAGTGCAAGTGTGATTTCTTTTTTAATACAAGTGTGATTTCCTTTTAATGCAAGCATGAATTTTATTTAATGCAAGTGTCTTTCCATTACATGTAAATCTTATTTCAATTAAATTCAAGTGATTTTAATTTATGAAAGAGTGTGTCTTTAAATTTCATAAAAAATAAATTTTATTAACCTATATCCATATTTAGAATTTGTTAGGAATAATATAAGTTACAATAGATATATCCTCACATTCTGGAATATCACACTATCCTACCCAGTCAGGCAAGTCGAGTGAGTAAATTATAATTTATTATGATAGATTTTTAAGTTATTTATCTTGATGGTGTGTATGATAAAGGATATCTTTAGTTATAAAACCTTCTAGATTTACTTTTCTATAAAATAGAGTTAGAGTCTTATTTACTATTTTTAGTATCTATAAATCACAATAGAAGTAAAATATCCCAAATATCAAATTATAAAATCCAATATCTAACTATCTCATTACATATAGCCTTGGATACTAGCCTTGGTTAAAAAGACACCAACCATTGATTGGTCAAATGAGAGGTATAACAAGATCCTATCAGTATGCAATAATAACCTATCACGATTTCATCTTTAGTCACCCTATGACTTAAAAACTTCCAATTTAACCTATAGAACCATTAAGTGGGTCACTTGATCAAATATTTAAAGAGATAAAATTCTAATCAAAATGAATAATCTAATTAAACAATATTAAATTCTTAGTTTAATTATCCATTTGTAATTAATGAATATCTAAAAATGGAAATTCTAAAAATCAAAATATCAAGCCTTTTCATCATTACCTTTATGAGTTTTCAAGCTCTTCAAAATTATCCTATAATATTTAATTTGAGAGCCATGCCTAGTAATTTAAAATCATAATTACATGACAAATTTTAACTCAACTAGATTTAGCCTCAACTCACCTAGGGTTAGTTTGAACCCATTCTAATTTTAAACTCAACCTTAATTTACCTTATGTGAGAGTTAAATTTTGAGGATATAAATAAAATCCCATACCTATTGATATCTAAGATTTGATAGCATAGATATATTATGAAGGATTTACTCAAAAAACTTCATGCAAGTAATGTTACCATGCCTCATAATCCAAGCAAGCAAGACAAGGTGCCAAAGAAAGGTGAAGCCAAAAAACCTCCATTGATGAATATTTATTGATGCATAAAATTAGAAATACACTTTAACAAGACATTTGGAGATCAAAGGAAAGTAAAAGAGAGATTTATTTTGTGTTCTAGTTGTGCTTTCATTTGTACGTTTCTTACCTATGCTTTCCCTATTGTCTAGGCTAGAGATGTTAGGATTTTACTATGTTATTTTGATTTGTTTTATTGTAATAACACCATACTAACCTCTTCTCTATGTATTCCTTGTTCACAATGTGACCCTACAGAGGTCACCACATAAAGATAAGTTAATCACTATAAGTGTCTAAAGTAATCAAAAAAATCAAACCATCATAATTTAATTAAGTGATTATTTTATAAGAAAGTATAAAAAAATAATATCATAATAGGCCTACAAAACTATATTGCATCCGATCATAAAATTAATGACCACTTTTCATAAATGCATAAAATTAAACCCATATTTTATTTGACCTTTCAAGTTATGGTATTTGTATTATAACAAAAAGTTTATTACATGTACAATTAATTCTAATTACTTACAATAAATTTGAATATGAGGTTGTCCTTATCCAACCATGGTTTATGTGGGTAATATTACTAACCCAAAAGTTAAGTGTATTACATAAATTCCAACAATAAATTCAAGGCAAAAACACTTATTAGTTACAACACCTTCTCCCTTCGTAACTTAAGTAGTGCAATAAAGAATAGTAATGATAACATCATAATAGCCAAGCTTATAAATTAGATTATGTTTATATAACCAAGTTAAGGGTTGGTTTTGGAAGAGTGTTCTAAAGTTATGTTTCTCAACCAATAAGTATATAAGATATTTAAAACTCTGTGTTAGTCATTATTTACTTATAGCATTACTCATGGTCATTTAGGTTTAGATTATTCCATTCTCAATTAAGCTATAGGGTATAATAAACTATACTATAATTTATAACCATTACTAAAGATAATAAACTCCATATAATCCATAAGGTTTTCCCAAATGGATAGGTTTCCATGTACCTTAATGTTTACATTGGTTTATAGCATTTCCCCTTGTTAACCTTTCTGACACCCTATTAAATAATGCAAATATGATCTCTAATAAATCATTCTCTATATGATGTAATTTACTCTAACTAATATGTATTTAATTCATTAAACAAGTTATAAGTCCCATGAAGGTATAGTTTAATAATGTACAAACAACATAATTAGTAATTGTCACTTGTTTACTTTTATTTTATCAGTTTATCAAATTTTTTAGTTATCAATAATACATTTTCATTATCAGACTTGAATAACTAACAACCATACAAATTGAAATAGGTTTACACTACCAACCTAATAGGCCAATTTTTATATTATGTTAGGTTTAGGTAGGATTCTTTCCCCACAAGTAGGCTAAATAACAATTTCTTTTTAATAAATCAATAAATAAGAGCCTTATTCAATCTACCAAATTTACAATTACAATTATCTCTCATAATATAGTTCCACCTTAATTAATTTCAACTAAGATAAAAATTAAATATATAGTTTTAAGTTTTAGTATAGGGAACCCCTATTTAACCATGATAAGGAACTAAATTTTTCATTTAATACAAGTTATCATAACAAATTACTTCTATAATTATACCACAACGTAACTTCACCTTAGAGTTATACCTTAACAATAAAATATAACACCTTATTAAGATCAAGTGTGTTTGGTGATACAAAATAATGTCACTAACATAATTAAAATTAAAGTGAATAATAATTTACCAACTCAACAAGCATACACCTACATTACCAATTATCTCCATACTAATAATTAACCTAACACTATAGGGCAGGATACAATCCTATCTACTAAAGAAATTCCTTACATTTATAGCATGCTTAATAAGGAATCATAATACCTCTCTTAGTATAAAATTAAATTTCACAACTATCCAAATTCTAAATGAATTAAAATAATGTAGATAGTAAATCTTAATGGATATCATAAGTATATTAGCATTTCTATCTTTTTCTTCTATACTGAAGAAAGAAATACATGGTAAAACTATAATATTTAATATTCACCTATTAAAATTTCACAATCCATTCTAATATAGACAAATAATCCATAAATATTCCCTAAATATACTTAACAAGAACCACAAAGTTCATGAAAACATTATTCCAATAAATAAATAGTGCACTTACCATTTATTAACAACAAATTATCCACTATGAGACAAATCACAATTTTAACCATAAGACAATAATCATATTTTCATTCCTATTTATAAAAATGGTAACAAAATATAATATTACACAACCATCTCAATGATTAAAAAACCAAAACATTTGACAACAAGGGATGACCTTAGAACTATGTTATTTCTAAATCATTCTTTTATACCAAAAAATTATTTTGGAGAATAAGTCTTAGTCTTTCCAAATTACCATTTAACATTTGTTAATAAAATTATAATAATGGCCATTCATGCCACTCAAGAGAATCCATAAAACATATTCAAACATGTACACCTAGCTTATATTTCAATGCAAGAATAGGAAAACCTATTTATAAAAATGAATCATGCTTTCCTACAACATGACATAATAGTAATTCAATGAAATGAAATCTTCTTTACTGGAATAATACTTGTATAAAATTTTTAAACTATTGTAGGTTTATAAATATGTCTACAATATAATTAGAAACTAATAAGAATATACACAAATGTATTTAACCCATAATGTATTTCCATTCAATATTACATATTATCCTCTATGCCAATTTGATCAAATGACAAACCCAATCAAATTTTAATGAATATCATATAATGTAAAATTAAACAATCAATTTCATTTAAAACTTGATCCTAATTTACTTAATTTCCAAACACTCTACCATACCAAAACTCATATAACTACATACGACACTATAACTATGTTGTTGGATAAATATAGGATTGTATGTCTAGATTTAACACAACTAGAAATTAGAGAACCATACACATAACAACTCAAAATATTTGTTTTCATTATAATAAAGATTATGTAATTCATATAAATAAAAATTTAAAATAGTAAATGTTCAAATATTACACCAATGCCTTATTTTATCACCAAATAAGATTAAATTCTTAAGTTAACTTTTCACTTTGTCCATCAATCATGGGGCACAATAATATATAAAAATCAATAGTGAGAGAATATAGTCATATAATACAATGTTAATTATTTATTAAACTTAAAACCATAATGATTATTTTTTACATGATAAACTATGTAACCTCATTCCATAAATAATATATGACAAGTAAATAATTTCCATCTTACAATGCCTCAGTATCATTTCCACAACTATGAATCTACTAAAAAATACCATGTAGAAATGATTAAGAATAATCATCCATTAAATTAGTCATGTAAATTAAGAAATTAACAACCCAAGTCCATCCATTTACTGTATCCCTAACTACCCCAACCATAATTTTAAGGATTGAGTAGGTCCCCACACACAATCTCTAATCCATAATGATAAATGAATGAAAAGGGTCTAAGAAATGAGATCTAGTCTAACATGGATAGGATCACACAAAATTATAGCTGAATAACCTAGAATAGGCAAACAAATAAGCATATTGACATATATACAAAGGAGGAACAAATTAGTACTATTTAATAAAAATAAGCAATTATTCCATTGAATTTCCTTAAATAACTAATATTTATGCCATCTAATGGGTGAGATGGTTCCAAATAGCCTCACCCATAATGGGTTTCATTTGAAACCATAGTATTCACATTCCAAACAATTATTTTATTAATAAAATCAACCAAAAGTGTTAAAACACACATAAATAATGATGAGGGGGTTATAAGAAGGGAATATTTATTTCTTACAATCCACTCACCCTCCTAGGTTTTATATTAAATAAAAATTATAGCATATATCTTTAAAAATTTAAGGTAAAAACATGCTTGAATGATCATTTAAAATTAAAAGTAATAAATCCTTATCAATATCCAAATTCCAGATGTATTTCATGGCCATAAATACAACTCACAATCCTCCCACATATTTTACAATTCCCATGTCAATCAAATACCAAAATGACCTAAGTGCAAGTTTCCCAAAATCTCTAATAAAAAAAATTAGTAACCAATATCCAAAGTAACACAAGTGAAACTTTAATTTAATGACATTCATTTAATTGAAATGTGAAAACACATTTTCATAATGTTCCTCAGGTATTCAACATGTCTCTTTTTCCATTTAGAGTATACTGTTGACCATGTAAAACTTATGTTCAAGTCTCAATTATTAATAAAATTATTAATACAACCTATAGTTAATAAAATTTGATTTATATAGTACCTCAATCTTGTACACTTTTAAAATACCTATCATGGTTGTACCTTTTAGTTCTATACCTTCCTACTTCTGAAAGGTTCATGTTCACTGTCTTTGTGACTAATTACTTTTTCTTGGTCTAAAAATTGTTATTATGATGACCCAAGCCTTATATATTATAAATAAATCTCTAAACTTGATTATTGTCCATCAGTGCCATTTTTAGAGCTATACCTATTCTCTGATTCCATGGACAATTATATCTGAGACCTACACGTGTTGATGAAACTATCTAGTTTATTACAAAGTGTATACCTAAACACATCCAAAACATCAACCTAAGGCCAACTGATTTTGAAAATAAACACATCCAAAAGGTCAACCTAAGTTATTTAATGTGAGATATTTCTAAAAGGGATTGGTATATGTATAAGATCAACCCTCATTCATTCATCACCTATAAATCACATACAAATCATAAGGAGATATACCAAGAAGCATTAAATAAATCATTAAAGTGAGAAAATCTTCCCTATTTATTCCTATTTTACATATCAATCATATTATTAGTATTTATATAGGTCTACATCATTCAAAATATATCCCATGAGCCATATTTTTGAAGTTACAAGCTAGGTCATTTAATGTCTTATCACATATTCCACATGTATAGACAAACAAGTTAACACATATGATATAAATACATCAATCTAAGGCTCTCTTTAGATTAGTGTCTATGTAGGCAATACCCATTTATGTAGGGGTCTTTGGGATTATCTTAACATTGTGAGACCGTTAACCCATTTTTCCCACAATCACTCCAAGGGAAAATAACTAGGGTTTTTCATTTGACAAAGAGAAATAACATATGTGCATGATATAAATACATCAAAATAAATTCAACTAAAATACTATAAGCTTCTATTTGGTCATATACAAATCCAATCAATATTCTATATAAGACACCTATGGCAAAGTTAGACACCTACATTGATGAAGTTATCTAGATATTATTCAAGAATTCAAGGCTACAAAAAGTATATTTCCATAATCTGATGACTATTATAGGGTCATAATATAATCCAATTCCATCATGTTCCTTCTCATACCCACATATGTACACTAAACCATCTAATTATTAGTATTTACAATTGATTACAATCTCTTTTAATAGTTGTACTTTACTATTTGTAGAAATATTGGTTGTATAAAATCAAAATATTGTTTTTCTAAGTTTTCTATTAATTGAACTACTATTGAGTTATTTTATCACCCTTTAACCTTAGACTACTTTATCTTAATAACCATATATTCCTACTTATTTTTAATTTAGGGATAAATATTTTTTGAACCTGACCTCTATGTTTATTTATGTGAATCCTAACTTTCCCTAGGATCTTCAACCTCTTGAGGTTTTTCATTTTTTTTATTTCCATATTTATTCTATTATCTGTATGTAATACATATGTATCCATAGAATAGGCTATGTTCCTATTAAACACTTGAAGATTCATCTTGTACGACTTAATATGGATGAAACTCATTAAGTATCAAATCCTATGCCTAATACAAGTGCTAATGATGAAAATGAAAAAAATGTTGAAGAGGTTATCATAGAAGAAGATTATGATAATGAAAATAAATAATATAATGAAATTAATCAACATGAGAAAATATATCACTATAAATTCCAAGATATTTTTATGTTTCAAGAGTGTATTAATCAAAATTTTGAAGATCCTGATTAGATCTTACAAACCATTTTGGAAACTAATAGAGTAAAAGGCATAAATTAATTAAACATCACCTTGAGCACCTATTTGAATCCCACATCTAGGATGGGCATAGATTATTTTTTTACACCATTGTTCCCCAAGGATAAAAATCATATTGCTACATTCTACATGGGAAATTTTGGCACTTCAACCCAATTACTAGTTTCAATTCCTATATCATCTCAATCTACAAATAATCCTCCTTTTGTGACTTCTCATACTTCCAATCTTAGAAACCAAATTTTACAATATCTTGTCAAAAGTATAAAAAAATTGTAAAATAAGGTTAATAACATTGATAAATATTATATGAAGTCACCTTATGCTATTAATTCATAAGTGGTGTTACATAACCCTCTTTCCCCTAAGATATATTTTCACCCCTCTACAACTAGTGTTTTTAACCTAAGCTCACATTTTATAATGGCAAGGGTCATACTAAAAATCATATCCAATATTTATATGTGGAATCCATTTATTATTCCTCCAATGATAAAATTTTAACTAAACTATTTATAGGGAGCCTCAAAGACTATTCTAAGGCGGTCCTATGATTTGCCAATCCAATCAGTAAAAGCATTCAAACCTCTTAAGGATCAATATTTGGTAGTTTTATCTATCAAAATTACTAAAAATTATCCTATTCCTATATTACAAAGATAAAATAAGGAACCAATGATCCTATAAATGAATATGTCTTGAGGTACAAGACAATGTTGGGCAAAATGACAAATCAAATTGTAGATAGAGATATTCCAGACATATTCAAGAAAATAAATATAGCCCCATTACATGAGTCCATTTTTTTAAAGTTAAAATATTTTTATGACTTTTTCCTTATTTTTTTAGATGAATGAATGAAACTTATTTCATTGAAAAAACTGAAGTATGTTGCAAACACATCGACTACATCCAATACAAAGTTTCATATCAATCCAAGCTACAAGGTAAAACCTACATAACCTAAGAAGGAAACAACTACACCTATTAATTTTGAGTCATAAAAAAATAATTAACTTATATTTTCTAATGCATTAAGGAGAAATATTACATTATTACTTGAGCCTCTATCTTCTCTACTTAATCTTGTATGTTATCATAATATATCTCTCCCTCCTCCTATAGAGGTTGATATGAGTAGATATTTACCTCATGGATAGGATGCCATTGATTATTTTTGTTATCACAAGGGATCAGTGAATTATAATAACTAATGTTTTACCTTAAATAATAAGATATAAGACATTATAAATAACTAAGAACTTAAATTTGATGATCCTCCAAAAGATTCAAGGTCACAACCTAGTCACCATCAAAACCAAAAGATGTTTATCGATCTATTACAAGATCGTTTTTAGAGGAATTTAGTAGTGTAGATGCTATATAATGAAAATTATCCTCAACCACATTATGGTCGCCCATTATATAAGATTATTGGTACTTATAGAGGACATATACCTCATATGGTTCAGAGACTCTAACAATTTTGATGAAAATGAGATTATGGATGAATTTTTATTAGATAAGGTGAATAAGTAGGTTTTATAAGACTCCTAAAATTGATTTTTTAAATAAAATTAGTATAAGAAAAATATAGATAAATAATGACTTCAATTAAAAAAATAAGGCATTCATCCAAGTATAAAGTAACTGGAAACCTAGATTTAAAAATAAACCAATAGGGATAACATACTAAACACAAAATATGACAAACTAACTAACCACTAGAATAAAAAATCTCCTCAGATCTTGTATTATTTTGATTAGTGTCCTACTATTTTTTAGTCTCTAGTATATATTAATTTATTATAGTCTTTCTGATTATTCCCCTAATCTACTTCAATGGGCCTTCATCCAAGGTTAGAATGGTCTTATCTTACACAGGGTATTCTTAAAAAATTTCCATAAGTTTTAGTTTATTCTCAATTAGAGTGTATTCCATATTTATAAATATGTACCAGTCATTTTAAAGCTTTAATATAACCACTTTTAGTCTATTCTAATCCATAATAAGGTCTAACATGGCCATCCCAACCTATTCCAACTTGTCTCATAAAACCCAATTCTATGTTGCATTTCCCTAATGAGTCTTCTAAGGATAGGGTATGGGTGACTTTTGGGGTGGTTAACTCCTTATTGGGAGGGATATTATTTTATATTTTTTTGTTGAGGGTAGAGAGGGAGAAAGAGAAAGTTAAAGGGAGTATGAAAAAAGATAGTGGAGGGGGTGAAGGATATCAGGATAGGTAAAGCCTCTGCATTGTCTAGAGGTTTAGGGGATTCAAAAAGAGGATTTTTTATAGGGAGGAATTCAATAGAGGGAATGGGTTTTCCAAGTAATGTATCTCCTTTTTGAATTAATAGATAAATCAAGCCATACTATATAATGTCATTACTAGTACTCACTTCATATGCTAGTGTAGTATTCTCTAATGATTTTAACAAGTAAAAGGTAGACTAATTTTTTATCCTTTAAAATGATTGAGTAGAAGGAAGTGATGCAAGAATATAATTGTGAACTTACCTTCTAAGGTGAGATATTTCATCACTTATAGGCAAATATCCAACTATCACTTTGGGAGGCTAAGTCTAGGTGAACCATTTTTGTTAGCCTTCATCTTCTCATCAATTTTGAAAAAATTATGCATGAGCTCCAACTTATAGCTACTATATTTGAATGCTTTTGTTTAATTTCATGCCATAACCATCACCTCCATAACATTTTTATCTGAGACCTCAATACATATACCCCTCATTCTAACTATTCATTTATTCTATGAAAACGTCCTTTGATAGGTTTTCATCATGGCCAATAATTTATTGAATAAATGAATCCAAAATACCTTTTCATAGTTTCTTCCAAACTTTCCTATTTTTTAAACATATAAACATGAAAGTGGTTCCATTTGGTCTCTTTCTCCCCCCATTATCAACTACTTTCAAGGAGAAATGCATGTAAACTTAGATGTTGCATTTAAAATTCTACATAATTTGAGAAAAATGATGTTCTTAATGGAATTTCATCAAAAATTGGGTTAGAACTCATTAACCATCCCAATATACATGTTATTCATTAATGCATCATTTGGGGTAGATCAAGCCAACTTAAGGTAATAAAAAGGCACAATCATGATTGAGGGTGGTAATTATTTGGTATGGGATATGATTAGGACTATCCCACATAAACATATTATTAGTGTAAACACTAAATAATCAAGATAATACATCTCAAAGTTCCCCTCCCTATACATGTGGATTAAGGAAACATGTTTAAAATAACTTAAAAGGTTGTATGCATCATCAATTAAAGGTTAAATGGTATGGAATAGGATTAATTTACCATCAAGCACATGGATGATATTTAGTGATTCACTTTTGATGATGATGTTTGGGATGTAGAGTTGGGAAAAAAGTTGAATACCCCAAAATGTAGCCATAGCTTTAGCTACTTGATTCATTTACGACCTCAAGGGACCCACAAAAACATTAATTACTACATCACCATATTCCAAATCACCCCCCTAATGGTCCTAAGTTACCTTTAGAGGTGTTATCCAAGTTAAGGTTAAGACACCTAAAATAGGGATTCAACCATTTAATGGCATTATGAGCTGCCATCAATGATTTCATTACCATAGTTTGAGGTAAATTCCATCAATAAATAATTGAAGATTTAGATGGGGATCTTATGACTTTATCTTTTGTGATAAACATTTTCTAATTATCTACTATAGAAGACCATGGACTCTTGAAGATCAACCTAGGTGTAAAGCTATTATTCTCAAAAATCTAATCATTCCTATCCTTCCAAATGGCCTAGAAAAAATGAGGGAGGACAAGATTCTAAAATAAGGAGAGAGATGAAAGAGACCATGGGAGTTTCCATTATTAAATAATATCTTGAATGGATTCTAGATAGACCTAGGGGACTAGAAATTGATTAAGCAACTTGTAGAGAATAGAGCAGTTGATATGGCACTCTAGAAAAAGGTGATAGACTAACTCTACATTATTAGAGTAGAGTAATAAATGATTATGAATTATTATTCCCCTCTTGATAAGATTATCCATAGTGAGAATCTAGTTTTGAGTAGCCAAATAGAAGAATATATTGATCTTTGGGTTAAGGTGTTTTATCCAGAGATGTCACCATAAATCCCAGTGATCCTATAGATCTGGTTCCAATAAATATTTTGATTTCAATGAATAAGTCTAACTATCTTCAGTGAACCAAAGAATTGAATCCTTATTTAAAAATTAGGGTTTGTGAATTTGGTATATTTTTGAATTGATCTCAAGGAGAGATTAAGATTACTAATAAATGGTATTAACTAGTTTAAGTAATTTCCATTCTAGGGACCCTTTTGAGTAGTCCCAATAGTCCTTTACTTTAGTGCCCCATTCATCTCTATAGTTAATATAAATTTTGGTCCATGGGTTTTGAAGTCCAAGGGGGATTTGAGATAACTAAGGACCATCACAAAAATCCATCGATTCTCCATTGCCAATTTGCCTTCTATACCATTTTTGTATGATCTTATTTCCACAAGATACCACTTTCTAGATGGATGAGTCATCTATCAGGCATTACTCCCATAGAAATCTATCTTCATTAATACCCTCTAAGTATTCATCCTTAATGATTTATGTCCATTATTTATCCTTTATAAGGATTTTCCATCCCATTTTGGATAGAAGAGGTTTATTCATATCTCTTATTTTTTGAATCCCAAGTCCACCATTTGATTTGGGTAGGAATACCTTATCCTAATGAACTAGGGGAAATATAAACCTTTATTTCATCCCTTTACATAGGAAATTTTACTAAATATATTTAGTTTTATCTATAATTTTTATATATTTTTTTAAAGAGACATGAAAAATATTGGGATGCTCTAAATGATGTTTTTAAGTATTTTAAGATTACTATTTTGAGTAAGGAGGTGGAATTTTTAGCCTACAAGTTTATTTTTAATTCTATCCACCACTGAGTTCCACTATTCACCTTTTCATTTACCTATAAAAAGAGAAAGTCCAAAGTGGAAAGAGGGGAGCTTCCCAATATGGCAGCTGAGGATGTTGGCCAATTTATTTTGAAGGCCTTATTGGATTTTAATAAATAAGGTATAACTTTTATTGAAATTGATTTTCTAATTGGGATACTTTATCATAATCCAAAATGATGCTTTTAAAGTTATTAGATTATTCTAATACAATATCTAATTAAGGTGTCATCATCAAATTATTCATGAGAGACTGATCTAGAGCCTTGAGTTACACTAATTCCTTTAATAATACCAATGTTATAGCTTTAATTACCATTATTCTTAGGAATTCAACAAGAATAATAAAAATATAAGGGGATAGTGTGTCCCCTTGTCTTCAACCTATGCTAGCTAAAAATAATCCTTTTGGGATCCTATTGAATATGGTTGAGAATCTAAGAGTGGATATGTAACTCCAAATGATGGTTTAAAATAAGGAATTGAATTTGAAGTTCTCTAATGTTTTATTTAACAATGTATAGGTGAATATATCATAATATTTATTCATATCAAGCTTGATGAACAATCCATGATTATTGTTCAAATGTGTGGAATGGATTGCCTCATGTATGGTGATAACCCTATCTATGATTTTTCAACCTGAGATGAATTTTCCTTGATTTTATTTTATGATTCTCTCAATAATGGGTTGGATTCTTCTAACCATAGTTACTAAATAATTTTTTTAATCCATAGAACATAAGCTTATATGTATAAAGTCCTTGAGATGATTTGCTCTAGGTTTTTTAGGAATAAACACAAGTAAGGTATTGTTTAAGTATTTCAAAATTGTCCCTTCTTTAAAAAAATCCATGATAGTATCTTTCACCTCCATGGGAATGATATCCCAAATTTTTTATAAAAACATTTTGAGGGAATCCATTTGGGCCTAAGGCCTTACCTCTTTCCATTAAAAACATGATGAATTTAATATCTTCTACTGAGGGAGGTTTCAAAAGTGTAGCATTATCAGTTTGAAAGATAAGGCTCAAGATGATTTGAAGCATTTTTAATCCAAATATTTATTTAAGGATCCAATTACTTTGAGAAAATCCCAAAAGCATTGAATAATTTATTCACCAATATCCTATGGATTTGTATATTTCCTTCCATCATCTTGTATAAGTTCTAGAATTAGATTTTTGTTCCTATTTCTGGATTCCCACTAATGAAATTTTGTTTTGTTTATATCCCCCCTTTAGGTAAAGGCATATAGACTTATGTTTATATAAATATTCTTCTTTAGTTTCAATATTATAATAGGCACTAAGAAGACATGTATCTAAAGCATATGTTTGTTGATTAGTACCATGAAGTCATGAGAATATTTAAATATGTTTAAGGTTTTATTCTATGTTTTTCTTGTGAGTAAAAATATTACCAAAGACCTCCCTTTTCTATATTTTTAGTTTGGTTTTTAGGTAATTGAGTTTATTTATCAGGATGAACATGGCATATCCTAAAAATGGTCTTTGCCACCAAGCCCTTATGTCTACATGTAGATTTGGGTGGTGGAACCACATAAATTTAAATATAAATGACACATTTTTCATTTAGGGATAATATTTCAAATATAATAGGTTTATGGTTTGATCCAATTCTATAGATGAAATATAAGGAGTTTCTGTGGTGGAGATCCCAATACATGGATACTATACATCTATTAAGTTTAACTTGTATTAGATCTTCCCCTATCTTTTATTTTTTCCACGTGAAAGGATTTCCTTTGAGGTAGACACCCATGATCCTAACTTATATTATAAAATCATTGAGGTCTGCCATGTTATCTAAAAAATTAGTAATGTCACCTTTGTTTCCATTGGTGATAGGGGTACTCAAAATCCCCTACCAATAGCCATTTCCAATTTCTACTAATTTTTCTAAAATCTATAAATTCCTCCCAAAGCTTTCTCCTATTCATCCTAGAATTGGGAGCACAAAGGCTAGATATTATCCATTCCTCTTTGGATTTTTTTTTTGAAGAGTATACTAAGATGATAGTTACTCTTGACAAGGATTTCCCCTTCCAGTTCTCTTGGGTTCCATAGGGTGGAAATTCCTCCTAAAAACACATCTGAGCTCATATATAACAACTTTGATTCTTTCCATATTATGTTACTATATTTATGGAATAATTCTTTTGACATTTTGATCTCTTATAAAATAAAAATCATTGGGTTGTTTATATTTATTAAATTACCAACCATCTTTTTCTTCCTAGGGTTATTCATTCCCCTTACATTCCAAGAAATGAAATTCATTTATTTTGTCTAGTGAAGTGGATTTTAAGGGGTTTTTGACAACCCTTCTCTATTTCAATGGTAGTTTTCTTATTTTGGGTGACATTCTTTGGGGTTATATTGGGTTGTTTTTGTGCTTCTCCAATGTCTAGTTTTTCCTTGCCTCATTTTAATTTAGCTTGTGTCTAATATTATTCCTCCTCTTTTACTAGAGTGGATAAATCTCATTTATAATTCTTACTCATGTCTACATTATTGAAATTTGGGGAATCAATATGGGTAGGGCTATCACTGTGAAACAACTCCAAGTGGGTGGTGCTTATTGGTCTTGGAAGAGGTTCCATGTTCACAACACCCAATTAATTTAAGGATAATCTTTGAGGTAATTCCAATTTTTTAGATGAATCCCTAATAATTTTTACAATTAAATATATAGATATCACATAAATTAATGGGCTTTGGTTAAGTAGAGATTTGAGAGAGGGAATCTATAGGGATTTTTATTTTTAGCCTATGGAGGTCATATTCTGATATGAATCTAGAGTAGAGCTAAAATCCTTAAGAAAGTGATGATTAGAAATATGGTTCCTAATTAGGAGTGGATTAGGGTATTTATAGGGGACATTGAGACCACAAAAGGGAGAAGGGATCAAGGTGGGTGGGTGATGAGGAGAGAGTGAGGCTAAAGTGATAATTGGAATTTTTATATGAGGGGTCTCAAAGGGAGTTGGCTGGGAGGCCAAATTAGGGGTGAGATAAGGGGAAAGGGGATGCTTAGGTAAATACTTCAAGGAGTGACTATAAGTATTAAAATTATAAAAAAATAGATTGAAATTTTCATACTTGATTATTTGAGACCAAACCCCATATTTATATTTTAGTTTAATACTATTCCAAATAAGTTTATCTACTACAATAAATACCTAAAATCTACTTACAATATTCCTTAACCTATCCATAGTGATTGGATAAATCTTGATCATCTATCCTTGCACCATTTTAATATGAAAAATGATAATTGATTCCCAAAAATTATAAAGGTAATTTTGGAAGTGAAACCCATATGGGTATATCTTCCATAACTATGTTATTAAAATTGGTGCCTACTTTCCATAAATTGATTAAAAAATTAGTTTCACCTATGAACCAAGGTCCTTTCATGAGGAAATTGAAGAAATCCTCTTGGTTGGTAAAGATGACCAGGAAGAAGTCCTTTCATAAATTAAATACCTCGAGTTGACCCTTAGGCTTTAATTGATTATTGGCCCATTTCCTAAGGGAAGAACTGTTAGGACTGAATCCATTTACCTTAGTAATATGGAGTTTTCTAGATTACTATCTACCAATTCAACCAAAGAGTTGAGAATATCAACCCAAGATTCATTATTTTTAGTTAATGGGATTATATGTACATCCAAGATTTATAAACCCATCAGTTATTTTCTTAAAACCAAATCTACCTAAGAAAAGTGGAAACTTCAAAAGGGGACTTAGAGGGTGGGTCCTTTCAGTACTAAAAATATTCACTCTCATGAATTTTCTACGGGAAATTTCTATAGATTTGGTAAACATGACACCTTTCTGATGATAAACTATGACCTCCTTATTTCTACTCATGCCTTTTTCTAGTGATGTGTCAATCAACTTGGGACCCATAATATCCTTTTAAGGTCTTTCAATAACCATCTTTCTACCATTTTATTCCATTTGAGTACTAATGTTGGACCCATGATGCATGTTTTAGTTTTCCTACATAGTGTTAAATTCAAATTTCATAGTATCTTTAACTCTTTTTCTACCTGTTACATTTTTTCACTCACTCTCCATCCTCAACTAAATTATTATATAATATAATAGATTTTGGATGATGACTCATATCTACATTAATTATTTATTTGACCATACCTTGATCGCTAGTATATCCATATTTTTATGATTGATAAATATGCTGGTGATAATGATTTCACAATGTCAATACTTTAACATTTGGGATATACACATGATGATTTGTACCCTATGACCAAAATTTTTAGATCATTTTATGGGACCTCGCATCATGTTTTTATTGAAATTAACCTACCTTTACAATTTGGCCCAACACATGTGGTCATTATCATCTACGTTATACCTTACATAGGAGTAATTTATATGTTATGGGATGACCTTGAATACATAAAATCTACATAGTACCTTCCATAATACATGGATGTATTAGATACATACATACCAATAGGGTAGTCATAATTCTTAAAATTCCATATGAATATCCACTTGAATAAGAGAAGTTTATTCCAAGATAGCTAATTATCGAACCTATTAATGTTAATCCTAAATGAAAGGTTAAGCAATAGGAAATGCCTTTCATAGGATTTACATACTTGAGAAACCATTACATCATAGATACATAATAGATTCCATGGAATTCTCATCTACTACTACAAAATATACTCAACTATCTAGAAGAACTAAACATATTCCTATTATTTCTACTTATAATAAAATACAAAGTACAAAATAATGGGTTCCATGAACCCCTAATCCTTATATTACGTCTCCAAGACCACATAATCATATGATACATATGTGGATTATCACAAAGCCTATAGTGTCAAATACTACAACTATACATGCTCTGTAATAGCAAAACCTATTTGATATACCATATTTATCATTCTTAAATACCTATGAACAAACCTTGTATGGGATCATAGGATATCCATTTTATTTCCAAATATCATAAAAATTTAAGTAAATAAAAAAACATTCAAAAAATTCAAAAATACCTAAAACATTCAACATGTTCCTAGTTACACTATTTCTTATACTTATGTTGTTTGATCCATGGTAATAGATATTATATCATTAATGCTAATATATAAACATATGTTTCACATAATTTGATTTTGATACATGCATACCTAGACCTATGATTTATGTACATATATATGTTGGGCCTTCCATCTACTCAAATCATAAGTACATTGGGGGAATCTACTTTTTTGATGATGATACATGCAATTCATATTAATCTATGATCACTTTCCATTATCATGTTTGACATTATATTGTTACAAATAATTTTTACAATTAAATCTATAGATATCACATAAATTAATGGGCTTTCGTTAAGTAGATATTTGAGAGAGGGACTCTACAGGGATTTTTATTTTTAGCATATGAGGGTCATATTCTGATATGAATCTAGAGTAGAGATAAAATCCTTATGAAAGGGATGATTAGAAATATGGTTCCTAATTAGGAGTGGATTAGCGTATTTATAGGGGACATTGAGACCACAAAAGGGAGAAGGGATCAAGGTGGGTGGGTGATGAGGAGAGAGTGAGGCTAAAGTGATAATTGGAATTTTTATATGAGGGGTCTCAAAGGGAGTTGGTTAGGAGGCCAAAGTAGGGGTGAGATAAGCGTAAAGGGGATGCTTATTGTAAATACTTCAAGGAGTGACTATAAGTATTAAAATTATAAAAAAATAGATTGAAATTTTCATACTTGATTATTTGAGACCAAACCCCATATTTATATTTTAGTTTAATACTTGGCAAAATAAGTTTATCTACTAGAATAAATACCTAAAATCTACTTACAATATTCCTTAACCTATCCATATTGATTGGATAAATCTTGATCATCTATCCTAGCATGATTTTAATACGAAAAATGATAATTGATTCCCAAAAATTATAAAGGTAATTTTGGAAGTGAAACCCATATGGGTATATCTTCCATAACTATGTTATTAAAATTTGTGCCTACTTTCCATAAATTGATTAAAAAATTAGTTTTACCTATGAACCAAGGTCCTTCCATGAGGAAATTGAAGAAATCCTCTTGGTTGGTAAAGTTGACCAGAAAGAAGTCCTTTCATAAATTGAATACCTCGAGTTGACCCTTAGGCTCTAATTGATTATTGGCCCATTTCTTAAGGGAATAAATGTTAGGTCTGAATCCATTTTCCTTAGTAATATGAAGTTTTCTAGATTACTATCTACCAATTCAACCAAAGAGTCGAAAATATCAACCCAAGATTCATTATTTTTAGTTGATGGGATTATATGTACATCCAAGAGTTATAAACCCATCAGTTATTTTCTTAAAAACCAATCTACCTAAGAAAAGTGGAAACTTCAAAAAAGGACTTAGAGGGTGGGTCCTTTCAGTACTAAAAATATTCACTCTCATGAATTTTCTAGGGGAAATGTCTATAGATTTGTTAAACATGACACCTTTCTGATGATAAACTATGACCTCCTTGTTTCTACTCATGCCTTTTTTTAGTGATGTGTCAATCAACCTGGGACCCATAATATCCTTTTAAGGTCTTTCAATAACCATCTTGCTACCATTTTATTCCATTTGAGTACTACTGTTAGACCCATGATGCATGTTTTGGTTTTCCTACATAGTGTTAAATTCAAATTTCATAGTATCTTTAACTCTTTTTCTACGTGTTACATTTTTTCACTCACTCTCCATCCTCAATTTAAATTATTATATAATATAATAGATTGTGGATGATGACTCATATCTACATTAATTATTTATTTGACCATACCTTGATCGCTAGTATATCCATATTTTTATGATTGATAAATATGCTAGTGATAATGATTTCACAATGTCACTACTTTAACATTTGGGATATACACATGATGATTTGTACCCTATGACCAAAATTTTTAGATCATTTTATGGGACCTCGCATCATAATTTTATTGAAATTAACCTACCTTTACAATTTGTCCCAACACATGTGGTCATTATCATCTACGTTATACCTTACATAGGAGTAATTTATATGTTATGGGATGACCTTGAATACATAAAATCTACATAGTACCTTCCATAATACATAGATGTATTAGATACATACATACCAATAGGGTTGTCATAATTCTTAAAATTCCATATGAATATCCACTTGAATAAGAGAAGTTTATTCCAAGATAGCTAATTATCGAACCTATTAATGTTAATCCTAAATGAAAGGTTAAGCAATAGGAAATGCCTTTCATAGGATTTTCATACTTGAGAAACCATTACATCATAGATACATAATAGATTCCATGGAATTCTCATCTACTACTACAAAATATACTCAACTATCTAGAAGAACTAAACATATTCCTATTATTTCTACTTATAATAAAATACAAAGGAAAAAGTAATGGGTTCCATGAACCCTTAATCCTTATATTACATCTCCAAGACCACATAATCATATGATACATATGTGGATTATCACAAAGCCTATAGTGTCAAATACTACAACTATAAATGCTTTGTAATAGTAAAACTTATTTGATATACCATATTTATAATTCTTAAATACCTATGAACACCCCTTGTATGGGATCATAGGGTATCCATTTTATTTCCAAATATCATAAAATTTTAAATTAAAAAAAAAACATTCAAAAAATTCAAAAATACCAAAAACATTCAACATGTTCCTAGTTCTACTATTTCTTATACTTATGTTGTTTGATCCATGTTAGTAGATATTATATCATTAATGATAATATATAAACATATGTTTCACATAATTTGATTTTGATACATGCATACCTAGACCTATGATTTATGTACATATAGATGTTGTGCCTTCCATCTACTCAAATCATAAGTACATTGGGGGAATCTACTTTTTTGATGATGATACATGCAAGTCATATTAATCTATGATCACTTTCCATTATCATGTTTGACATTATATTCTTACAAATAATTTTTACAATTAAATCTATAGATATCACATAAATTAATGGGCTTTGGTTAAGTAGAGATTTGAGAGAGGGACTCTATAGGGATTTTTATTTTTAGCCTATGGGGGTCATATTCTGATATGAATCTAGAGTAGAGCTAAAATCCTTATGAAAGGGATGATTAGAAATATGGTTCCTAATTAGGAGTGGATTAGTGTATTTATAGGGGACATTGAGACCACAAAAGGGAGAAGGGATCAAGGTGGGTGGGTGATGAGGAGAGAGTGAGGCTAAAGTGATAATTGGAAGTTTTATATGAGGGGTCTCAAAGGGAGTTGGTTGGGAGGCCAAAGTAGTGGTGAGATAATGGGAAAGTGGATGATTATGTAAATACTTAAAGGAGTGACTATAAGTATTAAAATTATAAAAAAATAGATTGAAATTTTCATACTTGATTATTTGAGAACAAACCCCATATTTATATTTTAGTTTAATACTTGGAAAAATAAGTTTATCTACTAGAATAAATACCTAAAATCTACTTACAATATTCCTTAACCTATCCATATTGATTGGATAAATCTTGATCATCTATCCTAGCACCATTTTAATACGAAAAATGATAATTGATTCCCTAAAATTATAAAGGTAATTTTGGAAGTGAAACCCATATGGGTATATCTTCCATAACTATGTTATTAAAATTTGTTCCTAATTTCCATAAATTGATTAAAAAATTAGTTTTACCTATGAACCAAGGTCCTTCCATGAGGAAATTGAAGAAATCCTCTTGGTTGGTAAAGTTGACCAGGAAGAAGTCCTTTCATAAATTGAATACCTCGAGTTGACCCTTAGGCTTTAATTGATTATTGGCCCATTTCTTAAGGGAATAAATGTTAGGTTTGAATCCATTTACCTTAGTAATATGGAGTTTTATAGATTACTATCTACCAATTCAACCAAAGAGTCGAGAATATCAACCCAAGATTCATTATTTTCAGTTGATGGGATTATATGTACATCCAAGAGTTATAAACCCATCAGTTATTTTCTTAAAACCCAATCTACCTAAGAAAAGTGGAAACTTCAAAAGGGTACTTAGAGGGTGGGTCCTTTAAGTACTAAAAATATTCACTCTCATGAATTTTCTAGGGGAAATGTCTATAGATTTGGTAAACATGACACCTTTCTGATGATAAACTATGACCTCCTTGTTTCTACTCATGCCTTTTTTTAGTGATGTGTCAATCAACTTGGGACCCATAATATCCTTTTAAGGTCTTTCAATAACCATCTTGCTACCATTTTCTTCCATTTGAATACTACTGTTAGACCCATGATGCATGTTTTGGTTTTCCTACATAGTGTTAAATTCAAATTTCATAGTATCTTTAACTCTTTTTCTACCTGTTACATTTTTTCACTCACTCTCCATCCTCAATTTAAATTATTATATAATATAATATATTGTGGATGATGACTCATATCTACATTAATTATTTATTTGACCATACCTTGATCGCTAGTATATCCATATTTTTATGATTGATAAATATGCTAGTGATAATGATTTCACAATGTGATTACTTTAACATTTGGGATATACACATGATGATTTGTACCCTATGACCAAAATTTTTAGATCATTTTATGGGACCTCGCATCATATTTTTATTGAAATTAACCTACCTTTACAATTTGGCCCAACACATGTGGTCATTATCATCTACATTATACCTTACATAGGAGTAATTTATATGTTATGGGATGACCTTGAATACATAAAATCTACATAGTACCTTCCATAATACATGGATGTATTAGATACATACATACCAATAGGATAGTCATAATTCTTAAAATTCCATATGAATATCCACTTGAATAAGAGAAGTTTATTCCAAGATAGCTAATTATCAAACCTATTAATGTTAATCCTAAATGAAAGGTTAAGCAATAGGAAATGCCTTTCATAGGATTTACATACTTGAGAAACCATTACATCATAGATACATAATAGATTCCATGGAATTCTCATCTACTACTACAAAATATACTCAACTATCAAGAAGAACTAAACATATTCCTATTATTTCTACTTATAATAAAATACAAAGTACAAAATAATGGGTTCCATGAACCCCTAATCCTTATATTACATCTCCAAGACCACATAATCATATGATACATATGTGGATTATCACAGAGCCTATAGTGTCAAATACTACAACTATACATGCTCTATAATAGTAAAACCTATTTGATATACCATATTTATAATTCTTAAATACCTATGAACACCCCTTGTTGGGATCATAGGGTATCCATTTTATTTCCAAATATCATATAAAATTAAATAAATAAAAAAACATTCAAAAAATTCAAAAATATGAAAAACATTCAACATGTTCCTAGTTATACTATTTCTTATACTTATGTTGTTTGATCCATGCTAGTAGATATTATATCATTAATGCTAATATATAAACATATGTTTCACATAATTTGATTTTGATACATGCATACCTAGACCTATTATTTATGTACATATAGATGTTGGAACTTCCATCTACTCAAAGCATAAGTACATTGGGGGAATCTACTTTATTGATGATGATACATGCAAGTCATATTAATCTATTATCACTTTCCATTATCATGTTTGAAATTATATTCTTACAAATGATTATATATATTATAACCACACTTCATTACATAATAATTTACACAATTTAATATATATATATATATAATTAACTCATATTCATTTCAATAATTATCTTTATGTTTAACTATTTGACTACTGAATACATCTGTAATAGAAATTATAGAAAATATAACTAAATATATCAAAATAAATGATAGGATTATTCATATAATTCATAATATAGTGAAGGATATATAGGTACACTAAAATAATCCACATTTATAGCTATAAAAAAACATAAAACCTCTATTATTTACAACATTTAAAATTATGTACAAGATATATAACCAATGTTGTATTAATTATTTATAAATTAGAATGTATAATTTATTTCATTTCATCATTGAATATAAAAATACACATGATAAGATACACAATATTACATTTGATCCTCAAAATAAATCTCAATAATTAGTAAAAATATACATGAGTATGATTCCAAGATGGTTGATTAGCTGAAGAGAGAAAGAGCATCATCAAGATGATTTTCCTCCAACCACAGATCTTTGGTCTCCCACACACCTCCCCACTATGAGTGGCCCTTCCCTTAATGGATGGCTAAATAAAATTAGTGTGGATCTTAAGAATTAAACTATAATCTCTATGATTTATAACCACTAATGCATGTGGTAGTCAGATACAAATGATAATTATAAGGTATAATGGAATAAAAATGTCTAAGCTATAAAATTACTTTGGCCAAAGTTTTCATATTAATATCTCTCATATATCTAAGTTAACTCAACATGCACATACTCTCTACTAATGAAGCTAAATCTATCAAATGATACTTGATGATAGATATATGCATAACATGATAAAAATATCATACACCTATCACTTGATATCAAATGAATCATGCATGGTAAAATCTCAAACCAATTTCAAATTATAAGAAATAAATATTTGTATCATATAACCACTCATAAATAAAAATAAATATTTACTTATTCAATTTAGTAAAAGGTAAAAAAACATCCATATAATGTTGATAAGTCACATTGTTTTATCAAAACAAAACTATTTTGGACACATATAAGGATTACATGTTATTATCAATCAATAACTTTCACAAATATCAAATACAAGCATAGCTATATCCTTAAATTATGAAAATTTGAGTGATAAATACATTATTTTCATCTCAAAGGAATGTTACACCTTTCCTTTATTTTTAAAATTATACAACTTGTGTATTAAATCTAATATAACACCAAATGTCTCATTTTCACATACCCAAGGATTAATTATTAGTATGATACATGTTATTAATCCTCTTGTTTACTTTAAAAGCAACTTTAAACCTTTATATCTTATTTTGACAATTTCATAATCAGGTAAAATTTATATTATTAACTATTATAAATTAACTATTCACAATCATGTATATCATATGCACATTCGAAGATACAATTTTATATATTTCAAAAGAATCCTTACAAACAAATATGTCCACCTAAAATTAAAAATTTAGTGTATAAAGGACATTCAAGTTTTCTTAACACTCTAACTCATTTATAGCTTAAACACCATCAAATAAGGTATGCACATTCCCATGTATGTAAACACCATATGGTACGGTCAAATTTTTTTATATCTTTATATATATGTTTATTAATTCATTAATATATCAGTCTCTAAGATCATTTAAGTCACTAAAGTATATAATCTAGTCTCATATTACACATCTCTCTCTCTCTCTCTCTCTCTCTCTCTCTCTCTCTCTCTCTCTCTCTCTCTCTCTCTCTAAATAATAATAAATTAAGTTCAGTCTATCTTATCGATTGAGAACATATGTACAAGGTTATATTCTAGAATAAGAATAATAATAGGTTTTAGATATATACATGAAATTACCAAAACAAACATAACATATCATTCAATGGTAAATTTATGCATATCTGCATATAAGCCTATATTATTCCATTTCAAATATATAATTATAGATATCATGAGTTCTAAAATACATACAAATACCAATGTGTGCTCTAAATTCAATATTCCCCAACTCACATTCATATCACACTGGTTTGTAATAAATATGCATTCGTACTTGTGTAAACATAAATATGGTTGTAGATAAATATTTTTTTAAAATTAAATCCTCTATAATTTATGTGCAAGATAAACACATATAGGTAATAAATTTAACTCAAAATCTTTAAGGTTTTGATAACTCCTTAGGTCAACAAGAGCATCCTTAATTAGTTTATAATCCAAAAATTTTAATCAAAGGGTATTTTCCAAGGTTTCATAATACTAGAGGTACCTCTAGGGTCCACATTTATCATAAATTCAAGAAGAAAGTTTTATTAAAAACATAACACCATCCTTTATTTTTCTGTCATGTGCATGCCATGAAAGTGTAGAGACTATATTTCTTAATGTCTCAAATATCATTGTTATAGGCTCGTGAATGGAACCTAGTTCTATCCCTAGGTCTATAAATATGAAACCTTAAATATTTACACAAGTATATACCAACCTATACATTTGGATGTAATACACACTAAACTAGGTGAGAAAACATTCATTATTTTACTCCCAAATGGTAAATAAATCTTTACAAATTACATGTAAAACCTAATACATTTTCTATTTACAAATTTAAATTTTTACTTGTAGTAGTCATCATTTGAATGTAGGTGTTGGTAGCCTCTCTTATTCTAAAAAATGATCCTTTTTCTCTTTATCCATCCCCCTATTATTTTATATCCATTATTCTTAATAGTTTTCCTATCCTTCTCCATTTTTACATGACCTCGAAGTTCTCTTACTACTCTACAATCTCACCATAACGAACCTAAAATTCATTAATACATGATCTTATACTCTTTCCATTAAATTGTAGTCCATACCTTATTTTTTTGAGTGAAAGTTGCATGAAAAAAACCTCCTTTCACCAATTGGAAAAGTCAACCCAAAATCATAGCAACAAAAAAATATTCCAATCTCAAGATTCCAATAATGACCTAATTCCTTTTTATTCAAATTTTGCATGGAAATAAATCTATTAGAACCTTTTACAAAATCAAAACCCAAATTTTACTAAGTTACAAAACTCATTTAAGATAATTTTTTGGGTACCATTTTGACATATTTTATCCATCCCATGCCACCAAAGTGGTAATATATACTTCTATCCTCATATATGTAATTTAAATATAAAACATGATTTAATAAACACCCAATACTCCATGGGTTTAAAGTTCATAAAATAAGTATACCAAAAGTATAACTGAACAACCAATGTTTAGCCCATGTAATGGTTGCGTGGAGATTAAAATAACCAATTAATATGAATATAATTAATGCTTATTTTAATCAAGAGAATTCATTACAAAATTGTTATGATACTAAAAGACAAATAATCAACTCAAAATCAATGTGGGCATGAATATTAACCATAGAGACAACTAATGAAAAGTAAATATTTAGTATATTCATAAAATACCATAAACATTTAATTCATTTAACCAATAAAGAGTGTGTGTGTGGGGTTAGGTATCAATATTTATATCCCTAATTATAATATATATACCCTCCTCCCATACAATATTTCCCCTCTATTCCACTTAGTGAGGGTAAAATAGTATTTAAAATACCTTGGTCAAGTAAAAGGTAATAAGTTTGAGCTTACAACAAGATAATATAATAATAAATATGCATGTACATATACAAATTAAAAATCAAATATTTAAGTGAAATCATATCCATATAATATTACAATAAATAAAAATATAATATTTTTAAATGCACATATGAGTATCATCTAATCATAACTGAGCAAGAAAGAAAATAATAAAGTTGTCAACTATCCAACATAAATGTCCATATATAACATAAAAATTAGTAATTATTAATCATTATATTCAATTATATAACTAATGATATTGCAATATTTAGAGAGTGGGATAGGGTGTGACATACTTCCCACCTAAAATAAGTCATCATCTTGATGAATTTATTTCAAACATTTTTTTTGAAAATAAATAATTTTGTTCAAAATGAAATTATTAAAATAGATAAGGAAAAAACATATATGATTCCTCATAATCCTCCCATGTGTCATTATTTTTAGAATATTGGTCCCAATGTACATTACATTATGACACTTTACTATTATGCAATCTAGGCTTGTGAGTATTAATTTTTTTGATTGGTTTAATTGTGACCACCCATAGATCCAAAACCTATAAAAAATTGTAGTCCAAAACATGTAAAGGATTAATTATATGTTTCTTAAGATAATATAAATGAAAAACATTATTCATTTATGATAAATTTTATGTCCAATCAAATCTATACAATACGTGATTTATCACTTCTATAACCTCAAAGGTTCCCACATATCTTGGTAACAATTTTTTTAATTTCCAAAACTTAATAGAACTATTTTGAGTTTCTACCAATAAAAAAAAGTTATTTCAAATTTAATTTTTATCCTTTTATAATGAGCATAGATTTTAAGCCTATCATTATCTTCAACCAATATCTACTTTATTAGCTTCACTTGTTCTTCCATTTCAGTAAGCATATCAGGTCCAAAGACCACTCTATACTCTAACTTATCCCAGTTGATTATTTTTCTACACCTTTTATCATATAATTATTTAAAGGGATCCATATTAAAATATTATTGTAATGGGTTGTTATAATAAAAATCAATAAATGGTATCCATTCCTTCCATTTGTATTTATAGTCCAAGAAATACATCCTCAAATTATCCCGTAAGATATGATTCACTCTCTCTATTTTTCCATTTATTTCTAGATGGTAAGTTATACTAAAATTCAATTTTGTACCCAAGATTACATTAAGATTTTTCCAAAACCTTGAGGTTATCCTAGGTTCCCTATCTAAAATGATATTTTATATAAACCCATGCAATCTATAAACCTCCTTTACAAACTTATTAGCAAACATTGGTGCATCATCTACCAAATTACCTAAAATGAAGTTTATACTTTGGTGAGTTTATCTATAACCACCAATATCATGTCATGATGATTAATTTACATAGGAAATCCTTGGATAAATTCAATACTAATGACTTGACACTTCCACTCTGGTATGGAACGTGGGTAAGAAAACTAATAGTTTTCATATGTTTAGCCTTGACTCATTTACATTATAAGCCTCTAGACATAAAATATATCACATATTTCTTGATTCTTTTCTAAAAATAAAATGGTCTTAGATCTATTAAAATCTTAGTCATACCAAGTTTTCCTCAATATGGAGCATTATGAAACTCTTTTAGCATAATACCCCTTAAATTTTTTGTCTAAGGAACATAGATTCTTCCATCGTATCTCAAAATATCATCATTTTCAAGTTAGAATCCCTTGTATCTAATATCCCATGAATTTATGATAAATATTTCTTTACCTAATCATAGAATTCATATTCAACTAAGGAATTTACTACCTGATCTCATGAAGTACACCTTATAGTAGCTAAAGCTACAATGTACCTTCTATGACTAAGGACATTTACAATTCTATTTTATTTACCATTGATGTAGGTAATGTTGAAATAATAGTTTGAAATTAATTATAAACATCATATTTTATGATCATTAAGGTTAGGTTAGGTAAATATATACTTGAGTCTCAAATTATTGATTTTAATCTCAAAAGGTTTTCTCAACAAATAATGCCTCCATAATTGTAAAACATGCATTATGGTAGCCAATTATAAGTCATGTGGGGCATAATTTACTTAATAAGTATTCAAATTCCTTTATTTATAATATAAAAATTAATCATCCTACATAGGAAGTCCTCCTAGACCATGTCGTGATGCATCAATTATCACTACAAAATGACCATTTTGATATAAAACACGTAACATTGGTGATGAAATAAGCCTATTTTTTAGAATATAAAAGTATTATTTATACTTATAAAACCAAAAAATATATTTTTCCTTCCACTGAAGAGAGGTGACTAGATTTTCTATCTTAGATAAATTTAGCACAAACTTCCTATAGTACCTTCCTAAACTCATAAGGTTATGCACCTCATGTACATTTATGGGTGATAGCCATTCCATAATGGATTTAATATTGAATGGATTAATGTAAATCCATTATATATAAATAATATTTCCCAAGTAATGTATTGTCATTTTAAATAAAGAACACTTAGAAAATTTCCCATAGGGTTTATGCTTCTATAACTATTACAAAACTAGATGCAAATTGTCAATGTATTCCTCTTACTTTTCGAGTAGATGAAGTTGTCATCAATAAATAATAGTAAAAAAAATCAAGATTATCCATCAACACATTATTCATGTGATTCATGAATCCTATAAGTTCATTATTTTCCTAAAGGAACCACTGTGAACTCATAGTGTTTGTATTGAGTCCTAAAAGCTATTTTTGGAATATCTTATTCTCTAAATCTCAATTCATGGTAACCAACTCAAAGATAAATATTTAAAAATATTATTGAAACATGAAATTAATAAAAAATATCATAAATTTTGGGTAAAGGATGCCTATTATTTATTTTTTATTTGATCAACATCCTATAATATATGCACAAGTGGAGGGATTTATCTTTCTTAAGAAATACTACAAGTGCACCCCACAATGAAATACTTGGATGAATCATACCTTTGGCCAACATATCTTGAATTAGGGATTTTAAATTGACCAATTCAATCATTGTCATCCTATAAGGATAATTGGATTAAGGATCTGATCATGAGATGATATCAATAAAGAAGTTGAATTCCCTTTTAGGAGGTAGACTAAAAAACTCGTTTAGAAAAATATCCTAAAATTCTTTAAAAAAGGGTTAGTCTTCCATTGAGGGTTCTTTGGTTTATTAAATTTCATTGAATTTTATTAAGAACACTTGACATCCTTTTTATTGATCTTTTTTATATTGAATGCCTAGAATTTTCCTTAGTTTTAACTCTCTCTTTTCCCCTTGAGTTTGGTTTTGACTTTACAAATCACCTAAACATTCAATTTATTTATGAAAATAGTCAACCATGTATTTGTGTTTAGAGATATAATTCACTCCTAAGATCATTTCATGTGATCCTAATGGTTTTGTATAAAGATCAAATACCATAGTGAATTATTGAAATTTTACCTTAGCCTCAACAAGACATTTTTTCACCTTAACCTTAGATTCAGTCCCATATTAAAATGAAAAACAATTTGCCATAAAACCAACTTCTAAGATAATTTAATTAGAATTATAGGAGATATAAAACATTTAATGGATCATATATCTATTAAAATATAAATAGGGTGTCTAAAATTCATGATACTTCAATGAAAGAAGTTTGAAATTAAGCTTGACAATTGTCAACTATTGTGTGAATTCACTTCTAGAAAGTTCCCTAATATAATGTACATGTGGATGAATTAATATTTCTACCATCTAACTTCCACCAAGGATAGTCTTTATAATAATAGTCTCCTTCACATTTAAAACATCTATCAAGTTACCTCTTACTATGAGATTGGTCTCCTCCCTTGAATACTTATTTGAAAAAAAATATATTATTTCTTAATTCAATATTAAACATTGAATTCTAACTATTGAATATTTTCTTGGAATTCCTATTCAGTTCTTTTTTATGCCTAAAAGTGTATCACAGGTGGTTCAGAGTGTTTAAGAAACACTTCTAATTTCTAGAATCAGAGAATCCATTGCATGAGTTTTAGGTTGTGATATTATTGATATTATTATTGGAATACCAACAAAGCATATCAACCATTTCACAAGTTTATAATGTAACTATTTGGTTGTTGGGAGCAACCATGTCCTAATAGCTAACTTGTGAAATTGGAAATAGAATATACTAAGTGAAGTGGATTATGATAAAAGATAGGTCTAAAACCTAAGTTACAATGGATATTCATAATGAAACTAAACTAAAGTTATTTGATAAAAAAATAATCAAAAGGAAGGGTAAGGTATAGAATAAATATGTTGTTGATCTTCATTATAGACATTATGATAAAGTTCAAATTTCATCTAAACATGCACTTGAAACTAATATGTGACATGAAATATATTAAGATTGAATCCTATCACACATCAACTAACCATATAAGGAATGTATACATAATTTAGATAAGAACTACATTCAGTTTTAATATTTTACTCCTATAGGTAAATAGCATAAGAACATATACAATAACAACAAAGAGAATGAAATGAACCAAAACTTTCAATCAATCTAGCATTAACACAAATTAACAACTCTACATTTAAAAGTGTACATCCAAAATTCATAAGAATCATTCAAATCTAAAAATTAGACTAAACAAGTGAGATAAAAACCATAATATCAACCACACAAACAAAATGAGATAATCTTTTAAAAATTCCCTGCTTGTATTGATTACTCGAAATTTGCACAAAGTTTTAGTTCCAAAAAAACTATTTAGCATTGTCATTATCATTTTGAACTTGGGTTTGAATCAGATGATAGGGATGTTGTTGATAAATTCTAAAAACACTTGGTTTCCAAAATCTAGCCACATGGCAAGGATGTTCATCAATTTGTTCTCTTTAGCCTAGGATTTGAATGAAGATAGGTCAATTTGGGGTTTGGGTAGTTTATAATATGACTCAAATGAAATAGAATAAATATAATAAAATTTTCTCATATTTTTTTAATTAATTATCATGCCTTTATCTATTTCAGTTTCCTTAAAAATAGGAACAACAATGTCAATACAGTGGAGTACCTTAGGTTTCATTGTTACTTAATGGAGACTAGTCAGTTGGATTATGACAATGTCATCATATAACCTTTTAGCTAAGAGATTATTATCTTCTTCCTAGGTGATGGTTATTTAATTTTAAATCATCTAGAAAAATTTAAAAAAATTATTAACTATTGTGTTTAAAGCAAATGTGACTAACTTATTATCCTTGAAAATATGACCTTCAACATCTATTGTCAAGTACAATTTTACATCTTCCTTTGAAATAATATTTTGAGCCACCTTTGCTATGAATTTTATCAATTTATTCACTAGTGGACTAAAACTCATCTTTTGATTGAATTATCTTATTGTAAATGATAATTCAATCCACCTTGGCTTGATTGTAATGACAACATGGATAAACTAGGGCTTCGGTACACTTAGGGTTTTCTTGGAGTTTTATGCAGAGCTTTAATAGTGGTAATTAATTTCAAACTATGATATTTTTGACTTAGATTTTATTTAGATCAATTTATTTATACCTTTCATGTTTTTAAGTCCATAAAATCTTTCATCTAAATTATCTAGCTTATGTGGCATCACCGTGTCATATTATTCATTAATTTCAAAATGTGACTATTTATCTTTTTCAGGACAGATGTCAACACCTTTTACAATCCTAATACTTGATTAAACACACTCCATAAATCTTCTATTGAGTCCTATATATTTTACTTACCATGAGCCACTGATTTTCATTTGATCTTCCCAAGAGTATGTCATGCAGTAGCTCCATAGGATTTGTAGTCTTATTAGAAACACACTCCATCATTTAATGCCTTTATACCATATGGTGACCTCTTGTTGGGTCATAACCCTTTGAAAAGTTAGATCTATTACTCATCAGAGATCATGATATTATAGGATGATTGCCATTAGTTGATCTACATTCCATTCATCATGGTTATGACATGTTTCAATGTCATATTTATTCTAGGTTGTTTGAAAAGTTAGCTTCATTTCTCACCATTGGATCTTCTTTTCCTGAATCAATGTGCACCATTGATTGTGATCCACTTTCTCTTATCATGCTAAATGTAGACCTTTGATTTTTAACCTAGTCATCAAGATCATGCCTCTTGGCACTCTTACATTCTTCCGTATAATGTTGACTTAATAATTGTACCTCATGTTATTAGATATTCATTGTATGCTTCAAGGTGTTCTATTTATTTTGATCCAAATGTTCAAACATGATTGGTTGCTTTATTTCCTTTTGAATTATTAACTCTTTTCTCACTATAATATCTTTGAGATGCCTCCAAGATGGTGACACTTTTCACTATCATGCTTGATATTATCTCTTTGAATTTTTGACTCGAGCAAGTGCCCACGTACCATCAATCTTACCTTTGAGATTTTAGATCCCACCATGTGGGGTGATCATGTTGGTTCATTCCTATTGGTAATGAAAATAAACAAGTTAGGGCTTGAGTAATATAAAGAACCTAAGATAAAGTTTTAGCTTGGGTATTTAATTGTATTAATAAATACAATTAGGACGTTAGGATAGAACTTTAGACTAAGTTTAAAATATAGTAAAGTGTTCCAATGTTTAATTAGTCTAAGTGAACCATAAAATAGACTTTGTGGGGTTTCAAGACATAAAATACCTAGCATAAAAAATTTATACTAAGGTTTTTGTTGTGTTGATAAACAAGACTATGAACCTTAGGATAAAAAATTAAACTAATTCTAAAGCATGACAAAATGTTCCCATGAAAATTAAGTCCTGCATAAATTTGAATTCAATTCAAAAATAATTAGGATAAAATATATTATACTAAGGTTTTAACATGGTTCAAACATAGATTCAACCATTCAATTGTGACCAAAGGTTAATATGTGAGGGTTAATTGAGATCAAATGATTTATCCACTTAAGGTTAATTTTAAATTTAAAGCATAAAACCCTAGACACTATTCACACAATTGCAATCCTATTAAACCTACATAGAACACACAAAAGTTAAAAATTAGTAATGTAAGATCAAGTCAAATGAAAATCATATGTTGTCATGTCAATGAAAGTTAAATAAACCATGATATTCAATATTGTAATTTTGATTAGTTTGAATGTCAATTCATAAAATAATTTGGAAAATTGAAAAAGGGTCCTTATTTTTTAAAAATGGGGGTATGTTGACCTCAATAAATGATGACTTCTGGGGGAAACATTGTCAAACGTTAGAACTTAGATACTCTTGTTTGAACTAATAACTAGACTACTCATTCCATATGATCAAGTACCATCATTCAGATAAAATCATGATTAAAACAAATCCTACACATGTAGAATTAGGCTAAAACATCAAAAGATAATCATATTATTTATGTTCTTTGATTCCCCTTACTAATTGCCATGGGATTTAGAGAACAAATTTTAGACTTCATGAGCTTGATGATTAACACTGACTTATAGCATATTTATATATTCATTAAAGTTAATTATTTTAGAATAGGGAAGGGTTGGAAATTGTTATACTACTATCCATGTCTCCATAGCCCTAATAAAGATACTTTTACCTCTACTCAAGGCCTTGCTCCACTTCTAGCTAGGCATCATAGCCCTGGTGGAGGTTGCCCAAATCACCTTTGCTTAGAAATCTTTTGAATTCTCAATAAAGTTCTTAATTTTTTTATTTTTCACATATATTTTAGCTTTTTATAAAATTTTGTGATTGAGAATTATCCAAGTTTTATGATTTGGTCAAGTGTTTGATCTTTAGGCAATCATCCTTGGTCATAAACTTCATCCCATGTAATAATGTTTTTTAAGTGTTAACATGACTTTGCTCCAATAATTTAAACTATTAATCAACATGTTCAATCCTTATTATAACTATATTTAGATAAAAATAAGGCTTAATATTTTATGTAATGACCAACCTAGGTACCAACCCTTGCCATTTTCTCAAAATCATAACATCAAACTCACATTTCTAGAATCCATGATCAACCGTTGGTTAAAAGTCATTCCTTCATTCCTAATTTGTTGACCTTTGAGTAACTACATGCATTAGAGTTGAGGACTATCTTGAAAAATACTTATTGAAAGAAAGGAATAAAATAAAACAAAAGGAAAAATCAAAAAGAAAAAGAAATATTTAAAATCACTATTTACAATAAGTAAGAAGAAACAAACTAATCTAAGCCTTCCTACACTAACCCTAACTAGTATTTAAAATTACTCCATGAAGACTTATTTTGGAATAGTAGAGAAGTGGTGCTTGAGGTATTGCCAATTTGTTGGAAAATTAAACTCTGTTCCTTGCAAGTCTTTGATCTTCAAGGTGTTGTCTCCTAGCATCTCATTAATCTGATAAGGACCAATCCACAAAGGATTTAATTTCCCATGCTTTCTCTATGATTTAGATGCTTTGTCCCAAAGGATAACTAGATCTCCTTGACTAAACACCTTAATATTTGAATGTTTATCAAACCATCTCTTTACTATGGTTTGATGTCCATTGAAATTGGCAAAAGATTCTTCCCTTACATCCTCAATTTGTATGATGTCAAGTAACCTTGAATTTTCAAATCCCTGATCTTCTTCCATGTACTCTTGCATAAACTAATAGGTTCATATTTTGAGAGTGATAGAAATTATATTTTCTTAACCATATATAAGAAGAAATGATGATGCCTTCAATGCTTACTTGAATCTAGTTCTATCTTCAGAAAGGGCATATTTGAGTAATGTTGACCAATTTTGCCCAATAGGCAAAATTTTGGTCCCCTTCTTCCCTTGCTTTTCAAAACCAGTCAATTTCAGGTTGTGCAAGTTCATGTCATGGTTTTTCAGCACTTGGTTCATCCATCTTCAAGTTCAATGAGTTTGGCTCAATGGCTTGGTTCAATGGTTCAATGACCCTTGGTTCAAAAATTTCATCGCTTAATTCAAACATCTCAATTCAATAGCATTGAACCTTCATACTGTTGAACCGTTGAACCAAATTTTGGTTCAACAAGCTTGGTTCAAGCAAGAAGTTCATCGGCCTTGGTTCACTAGTTCATCAGTGCACAATGGTTGAACCACTTGAATTGTTGAACCCTTTTTGGTTCAATGGCTTGGTTCAAGGGTATTCCCTTGGCTGAAGGGGAGTCTTCTAGTTCAAAATGCCCTAGTGGAGGGCAGGCGCTTCGAAGCAAAAGGACTAGGTAAGTCCAAATTTGTTAAGTCCTAAATTCCTTTAAACTTTTTGTCTGAAGGAATTCCTTTGGACAAAAAGTCTGAAGGAATTTAGGCATAGTTCTAAGCAAAGTTCGGGGGCTGGGGAGAATTTCCACAAACTTTTTGTCTGTGGGAAAATGTCTGCAGACAAAAGCTTGTGGAAAATATACAAAGTGAAGGACAGACCTGAGAAAGCATCTGGAGGCACAAAGTGACCCACCAAAGGACCCTGAAGGGTAGGTACCCTTGCGAAGGACTCTCAGCCCAAAAACCAAAAGGTGAAGGACCTGATGACATTTTGACGGGGATGGTGATGTCTTGGACGACATCAAAATTAACAAAACAAGTTAGCCATTAGTTTTCAAACCAATGGTAACCGTATGAATGTCAAAGTTAGTGAAACAAAATGGCCATTTATTTTCAAACTAAGAGAGAGATAACCAAGGGGCCAAAATGTAGTGAACTGCTAAGAATTCACCCCCAAGGGCTGAAGGAGCTAGAAGAGACAAAATTGAGAAAAGACAAGGAGACAAGCATGAAACCAACAAGCAGGTAGTCTAAGTGGTTCCAATTTGAGAAGTGACTTTGACAGGTGAAATAGTTCTTGTGAATTGATTATTGGGGATGTAAATAGCTAGTAATGCAATTGGTTTCTCCATTTTACATTTAATGAGTCGACAAACTATGTATTGACCTTGAAAAGGTAGACTTCAAACAGAAAAAGTGCATAGCTCATTAATGTGTTGAGCTATTTGTTCTTCCCAATGAAGGGATGCGATAGGCCACTTGTAAAAAAGGAGTGCCAAATGGGCCTCCTTGCTTCTCCTATATATTAAAGACTTGTCATTTTAAGAACATCTTCCACATTTGTAAGGTGTAGCCTTAGTAAAATTTCACCTAAATCAATAAACAAAGTTTTTACCTCTTCTTGAATAGATATTTCTGTGTATGTCTTGAGTGTTGTTTGTGTTCAATTACTGTCTCTTGATGCTTTCACAAGTCAAACACCAACATACCTATTATCTACAAGGTGCCATTTTTGTAGCTGACAGGAGAAGATCCGTACTTGGAAGTATATAATAGAGGAAGTTACTTACAATGTGCATTTAACAGCACCTTGGTGAGTCTGTATTTTCTATGTTTTCATGAAAGCCTCCCTGCCAGTTTTTTGCAACCTAGTCCTTCTGCCAAGTGTGAAGTGTATGTATGTATTTGTCTAATTTTAAGAGTGAATGTGAGGAGGTCAACTTATTTTGGTGCATCACCTCTTTAGAGTATTTTGTTTTCCTGCATCTCTCTCCCTTTTCATCCCCCCATTATATATATATATATATATATATATATATATATATATTTGCACTTGCTAAAACAAACATGATGCATCAAAGGGAGCTAGCCCTTATCTAAAGACTCTCCCCTCTAGCTTTGCTAGTCCCTCAGGTGAGAGGGGAGTTTCCATAGTTGTGAGGAGAAGGTAGGAGCTCGGCCTCCCACCTAGGGTGTAATCTTTGATGTCAACAGTTTTGGCATGCCAGGTGGGACCCAATTTGATAACTCAATAAAGTCTCAGGATTGATGCTCATCCTATTATAGAAAATTGATATTTTTATCATCTGGCAACTCTGAGTTAAATCTACTGGTTAAGCAGCCTAGTGCCATCAAAAATCACTTTTTGTATGTATATTTATTTTGCACAAAATCATGGGTCTTTTTTTCTTCGTATCATTATGATTAGGCTCCAAATATTTATGCAATCCCATCAAGCACCTCTCCTAGTTTCCCTACAATGATAAGGGAAGTGGCCTTGGAATTGGAGATTAATAGACTAGAAGAGAAGTATAGATATCAGTAGGAGTTGATGTATAAAGAGGAGTGCTTGTTTGGGCAAGCACAGGCCTTGCAATCTATGGAGGAGGAGGTGGCAAAATGAAGAAATCCATTTATTCAAGGCAATCAGCCTTGTGCTCCCCCTCCTATTCTAAAGAAAGCCCCCTCTTTTGCACCAAATCCTTTCTATCAAATATCACTCACTCACTCCAACTCATCAAATGCATCTGCTCTTAATCTCATGCGCCTGGCTTTCCAACACTAGAAGACATCAAAACAACCTCCCATGGAGATGAAACTTCTAAACTACTTAGATCATGAATCTTCCATTAGGGGGAGTACCACTAGCCAACACATCCCTTTTCTAAAGACTCTTCCAATGCATCAATAGTCTCTTCCTAGCATTCCTCAACCTCCCCAAGTCTTTCAACATGATGTGTAGATTCCAAGTTGGAGGAAGGAATGCCAGGGACCAACTCGAAGATTTGAAGAGGATGATGTTGGTGACCTTTAGGAAAGGTGTTTCCAAGAAGATCTAGCTAGGAGAATAGTATATTTGGAATCCAGAAAGGGATTCCTCAGCCAATGTGTGTAGGATAGCTCAGACTAAATACCACATTCTATGTTTAAACACACCCCACCTACACATCTCCAGGAGAAATATCAAGCCATACCTGATATTGATGAAGTGCTAACCAAGTGGAAAGAGGAGAATGATTTGATTCTAGCTCAAGGACTACCTCCTCTTCCACATGTTTTGTCCACTTCCCCTTCTCAAGGAGGAACCTATTGTGTAAGAGGCAGGTGAGGAGTAGAAGATCCAATCTGCAGTTCTTCAATAGGCTGTCATGAGTGACAATGAAGAAGAAATCATCATCAATGATCATTTTGAAGACCTTATTAGTAATGGAGAAGATGCAGGTCTTCGATATATATAGATGTTCTAGTAATATGAGGAGGAACAAATGCATGGTGAGCTCTCTTTCGCTCTGTTTGATGAACTTCCTTGTTTTTTTTATGATGAGGATGACTACACTAAGGAGCCTAAGTTGGAGGAGGATCAGGAGGATATCTTTGAACATCTAGAGGTCCTGACCTTTGAAGAGGAAAAGGAGAGGTCTATTTTCGTGGAGGAATGCCTTGAAGAAGAGAGCTTTAAATAGAGAGGTGATGTTCTGTGGGATGAGCAATCATTTTGTGAGTTCATTTTAGACATCACCACAGTCACCCTTCTTCAAGATGGCCAAAAGGAAGTAGAGGATGAGTATGATAGAGTCTTTAATGAGGTAGAAGGAAACAAGTCAGACAATGATACATTGTAGAGGGAATGTGCAGATCAAAAGGCTTATGGTGATGAGCTAGCAGCCACTAATTTCTTGGTGAGGAGCACCAATATAAGGGACCAACATTCAATAGGATTCCAAGGACAATAAAAGTACATATATGTTGGAAGCATGTTCAATTCTGATCCACTCGAATATAAGCCAACATAGGTGGCAGGCAAGAGGAGTAGGTCACCAACTCTCTTTTTCATCCAGCTACTTTCTTGGCACCATAAGTCTTCTTGCCAGGAAGCAGACTTACGAAATTTTCCCTTTGATTCAAGAGGGAGGTGAACATTCCTAGATAGCTATATATAGTAGTTTGTTTTCAATTTATTTTCCTACTTTCCCTAAGTGCAATTTGCATAGGTAGTGTTTTTTAGCCTTAAGTGTTTCCCTTTGCATGTGGGGTAAAAACTTCATGTTTGATTCTCAGATCTTTTGGGGCTATTACTAACTCTTTCATAGTTGCATCTGACTCTGTGCCCAATGGATTTTTAAGGCAACTAGCTTCTAAGCATAGTAGGCATGCTTCCCTTGTGAGTCACCAATCTGTTGACCAATTTTTCCCAATAGGCAAAATTTTGGTCCCCTTCTTCCCTTCCTTTTTGAAACCAGTCAATTTTGGGTTGTGTAAGTTCATTTCATGGTTCTTCAGTACTTGGTTCATCCATCTTCAAGTTTAATGATTTTGGTTTAATGGCCTAGTTTAATGGCTCAGCAACCTTTGGTTCAAAAAGTTTATCACTCCGTTCAAACATCTCAATTCAACAGCTTTGAAGCTTCATACCATTGAACTGTTGAACTAAATTTTGGTTCAATGGGCTTGGTTCAAGCAAGAAGTTCATCAGCCTTGGTTCACTAGTTCATTGGCATGCAATGGTTGAACCACTTGAACCGTTGAACCCTTTTTGTTTCAACAGCTTGGTTCAAGGGTATGACCTTGGCCGAAGGAGAGTCTTCTAGTTTAAAATGCCCTAGTGGAGGGCAGGAACTTTGAAGCAAAAGGATAGGGTAAGTCCAACTATGTCTAAAGTTCAAATTTGTTATGTCTCGAATTCCTTCAGACTTTTTATTTGAAGGAATTCCTTCAGACAAAAAGTCTGAAAGAATTCGGGTGTAGTTCTAAGCAAAGGCCAGGGGCCGAGGAGAATTTTCGTAGACTTTTTGTTCATGAGAAAATGTCTAGAGACAAAAGCCAACAAAAAATATACAAAGTGAAGGACAGACCCAAGAAAGCATCCAATTGTGGAAAGTGACCCACCAAAGGACCCTGAAGGGTAGGTACCCTTACGGGGGACTCTCAACCCAAAAACCAAAAGGTGAAGGACCCGATGACATTTTGATGGGGACGGTGATGTCCTGAAGGATGTCAAAATTAACAAAACAAGTTAGTCATTGGTTTTCAAACCAATGACAGCCATACGAATGTCAAAGTTAGTGAAACAAAATGGCCATTTGTTTTCAAACTGAGAGAGAGCTAACCAAGGGGCCAAAATGTAGTGACTTGCTAAGAATTCACCCTCGAGGGCTAAAGGAGCTAGAAGAGACAAAATTGAGAAAAGATAAGGAGACAAGCATGGAATGAGCAAGTAGGTATTCCAAGTAGTGCCAATTTGAGAAGTGACTTTCGCAGGTGAAACAGTTCCTACAAATTGATCATTGGGGATGCAAACAACTAGCACTACAACCAGTTTCTCCATTTTACATTTAATGAGTAGAAAAACCATGTATTGACCTTGAAAAGGTAGAATTCAAACAGACAAAGTGCACAACTCATTAATGTTTTGACCAACTTGTTCTTCCCAATGAAGCGATGCGATAGGCCACTTGTAAAAAAGGAGCACCAAATGGGCCTCCTTGCTTCTCCTATATATTGAAGACTTATCATTTTAAGAAACATCTTCCACATTTGTAAGGCATAGCCCTGGCAAAATTTCACTTGAATCAATAAAGGCAGTTTTTACCTCTTCTTGGATAGATATTTTTGTGTATGTCTTGAGTGTTATTTGTGTTCAGTCATTGTCTCTTGATGCTTTCATAGGTCCAACACCAACATACCTATTGTTTGCAAGGTGCCATTTTTGTAGCTAATAGGAGAAGATCTATACTTAGAAGTATAGAACAAAGGAAGTTACTTACAGTGTGCATTTTATAGCACCTTGGTGACTCTTTGTTTTTTATGTTTTCATGAAAGCCTCCCTGCCAGTTTCTTGCAGCCTAGTCCTTCTGCCAAGTGTGAAGTGTATGTATGTATTTATCTGATTTTAAGAGTGGGTGTGAGAAGGTCAACTTATTTTGGTACATCACCTCTTTAGAGTAGTTTCTCTTCCTACATCTCTCTCCCTTTTCATCCCCCCCATTTTATATATATATATATATGTGTGTGTGTGTGTGTGTGTGTGTGTGTGTGTGTGTATTTGTACTTGCTAGAATAAACATGATGCATCAAAGGGAGCTAGCCCTTATCTAGAGACTCTCCCCTCCAGCATCGCCAGTCCCACAGGTGAGAGGGGAGTTTCCATAGTTGTGAGGAGAAGGTAGGAGCTCGGCCTCCTACCAAGGGTGAAATCTTGGATGTCAACAAGTAACTTATGCCATGTTCTTGGTTTTTTAGCATCATACTTCATGATAGTTTTCACCAATTTTTTGCTAGTTGATTCAGAGACTCCATTACCTTAAGGGTAATGATTTGATGTAAACTTGAAAAAAATGTTGTTATCATATGCCCACTTAGTCATCTAAATGGATATAAAGGTAGATATATTATCTTAAATTAGAGATATTGGTGTTCCAAATCTAGTATATATGTTTTCTTTCAAGAACTTAATTACATCTTCAGTCTTGTATTACTTGGTTTCCACTACTTTTGTCCATTTTGTGTATTAATCAGTAGAAGTAAGGATACATTTATGTCTATACAAAGAATTTGGGTTGATTACCCCCATAAAGTATAATCCCCATTGAGAAAAAGGCTTGTCAATCATAATTGGGTTCAATGGCATGGCTGCTTTTGGCTCTTTAGTATTGAATATCTGACATTGATGACATTCTTTCACATGTTTGTGAGCATATTTAAAGATAGTATTCCAATAATAACCATCCCTAAAGATCATATGGGATATTTTCCTTTTATAAGAGTGTCCACTTCCAATATCTTCATGGAAAGTACTCAATATTTCTAATGATTCATCTTTAAAAACACATGTCAAGTATATTCCTTCATAATTCTTCTTGAAAGTACTCCATCTTTGATCAAGAAAAGTGCCTCCTTGAGCCTTAAATATATAATTTGATCCCTACTCATTCCTATAGGACAAGTACCATTGATTATCAAATGAATAGTTGAATCATACCAATCATTGGGTTGAAAACTCTATTATTCCACCTACATGACACTCAATTTGGTGTTAGTGTTAGCAATTAATTTAATTAGTCCTTGATACCTTACTAGTTTATTAGTCTTAATTTACAAATCATATTCTTAAAGCATAAACATTTATTTACCTCTTGTTTCCCCTAACTCACATTATCTAAGCATAAGTTTGGTGGCATGGTCTAGTAGTATTGCATGCACTTTACTCCTGAAAATATAGTGCCTAAATTTCTTACATACCTTAACTAAATCACATGTCTAATTGTCAATTAGGGAATAGTTTAACTTAAATTTTTTATAAGTGTTACTCATTAAAGTAATAGGATTATCACATCCATCTATTTTTTGAGTTAAAACATCTACAATTATATGATCCAAAGTAAAACAATAAAGATAAAAATCCTTAGTGAAATCAAGACTTATCAATATTGATGCCTACACTATTGCTTCTTTTATGTCCTTGAAGGATTTTTTTGTTTCTTCATTCCATGTGATCTTGGCATCTTTCTTCAACATGTCATTTAATGGTCTCATAATTTCTTCATGGATTTTATACTTGTCATTAGATTTAGCTAATATCTACCTTATTGCCTTCACTTGTTCTTCCATTTTAGTAAGTATATTAGGTACAAAGACCACTCTATACTCTAATTTATCTTAATTAATTAGTGTTATACACCTTTTACTATATAATTCTTAAAAATGAGACATATTAAAAGATTATTAGAGTGGGTTTTTATAAGAAAAATCAACCAAAGTTATGTATTCCTTCCATTTGTATTTCTAGTCCACAAAATACATCCTTAAATTATCCCCTAAGATATGACTCACTCTCTCAAATTTTCCATTTGTTTGTGGATGGTAAGTTATACTAAAATATAATTATGTACCCAAGATTTCAATGAGATTTTTATAAAAACTTATGGTTATCCTAGGTCCCCTATTTGAAATGATATTTTATATAAATCCATGTAATCTTTAAACCTCGTTTACAAACATATTGGCAAACATTGGTGCATCATCTACGAGATTAGCTAAAATTAAGTGTGCTAATTTGATGAGTTTATATATAGCCACTAATATCATGTCATGATGATTAATTTACATATGAAATCATTGGGAAAATTCCATACTAATTACTTGGGACTTCTATTTTGGTATGGAATGTTGGTAAAAAAAACAATAGTTTGCATATGTTTAGCCTTGACTCATTGACATTCTAAACCTCTAGACATAAAATAAGTCACATATTTATTGATTATTTTCTAAAAATATAATGGTATTAGGTATAATAAAATCTTAGTCATACCATGTTTTCCTCAATATGGAGCATTATGAAACTCTTTTAGCATAATACCCCTTAAATTTTCCTTATGAAGAACATAGCTTCTTCCATTGTATCTTAAAATTTCATCATTTTCAAGTTAGTATCCTTTGTATATAACATCCTATGAATTTATGATAAATATTTCTTTACCTAATCATATAATTCATATTCAAGTGAGGAATTAACTACCTAATCTCATGAAGTACACCTTATAGTAGCTAAAGTTGTAATGTACCTTTTATAACTAAGGACATCTACAATTCTATTTTATTTACCCTTAATGTAGGTAATGTTGAAAGAATAGTTTGAAAGGAATTATAACCATCGTATTTGATAAGAATTTAAGTTAGGTTGGGTAAATATATACTTGAGTCTCAAATTATCAATTTTAATCTCAAAAAAATTTCTCAACAAATAATGACTTCATAATTACAAAACATACAATATGAAAACTAATTAGAAGTCATGTTGGGCATAATATGCCTCATAAGGATTCAAATGCATTTATTAATAATCTAAAAATGATCATCTTACATAAGAACTCCTCCTATACCATTTTAGACACATCAGTTAAATAACAATTGTAAATGCATAATGTGGTCCTGCATATTTATTTAAAAGATAATTTGGTCATCTATGTATATTTTAATTCACTTACTTATATTAACTTGGAAAACATGGTGCATATCTCTTTGGAAAGTTGCACCTATATTTATTAGTACAAATGGCATCATTTTGTATGGAAAAGTACCCCACTTAGTAGTGAATGGACTCTTTAATATGTCTTCCTTATTCACAAGTAATTGGTAATAACCTATAAAACAATCAAGAAAAGACATCATAGTATAAATATTAACAATTTGGATAACTTGGTAAAGTGAAGGTAAAGGATAACTATCATTTTCTGAAGATCTATTCAAATTTATAAATTCTATGCATAATATAGCTTCCCTATTCTTCTTCCTAACTATTACTATGATAGCTGCCAAAGTAGAGTGTCTAATGCAAAAAACTATTTTTGCATCCAACAACTTATTGACCTCTTTGTATATCAATGGTTATAAGACAGGGTTAACTGGTCTCAAGTTTTGTCTAAAATGCTTGAAGACATCCATTAAATTAATGGTATGGGCAATGACTCTAGGATCAAATTTCTTTAAGTATTCATAGGACCATGCTATAACATATTTACACTTGGTCAATAACTCTTTATTTTTTCTCAACCCTTCATTTGTGCAAGTTATACCAATATTAACTAGTTGGGGTTGACCTTGAATTCCTAGGTCAACTACATTATAATCTTTCCAATTTACCTTGGCGACTTTGATAGTCTCAGCTAGTTTATCTATGTCAAATAATCTTTCTAAGGAAATCATACGTTTGGGAATATTATTGTCATTTAATTATAAAATATTGTCATCAATGTTATATTTATCAAGAGCATTTTCATTGACCTCATCAATTATCTGAGACTAAAAAATCTTAAGTTGTTCACAAAGTCTAGGATCTACTAATCATCACTAAAATGTTATAAAGTGATTAATATTATCAAAAAATAAGGGATATGGAACTAGTTCAATACTAAGGTTTCCTAGTTTAGAGTCCTGACTAGGCATAATATTGTATGTAGTCGAGGCTAGCTCATCATCAAGATTTTTTTCTCCTCTAGAAATTAAGATAATTTTAAAATCATCAAAGTACTCTATCAAGTCCCAAACTCTAAATTATATTTCTTAAGGTCGGACGATTTGCATTGGTATTTGCTTCTAACTTGATTAACTACTAGTTTAAAGTCACCATACACTATTAGTTCTTTGACTTTATTGTTGATAGAAAATTATAATACTAAGATTAGAGAATCATACTCTACCAAGTTAATATTACAATAAATATGAGTCTATAAGATGTAATAAACTCTTTTCCAATGAAATTGATCAGAACAATTCCTACTCTAGAACTATATTTATATCTAGCACCATTAAAATATCATTTCCATATTCTAGGCATAACATGAGTAAATTTAAAGTCACATACCTTAGAAGTGTCAAGAGTTAACTCCTAACTCAAAATTGACCTTGTTGACCCTTTCATTTGTAGCATTATATTTTTTGATCATGTATTTCATCTTGGGCTCTCTTTCAATTCAAATCTGATGTGGAACACCCTTTTATAGAAGCCACATAGGTAAATAATTAGTGGATATGTAACCATTTAAGGATTTGGTCCAATACGTATTGAGAAGAATTCCACAAAAATTAGTAATATCCTTGACTTGGATGTCTATAAATTTTATCCATGTCTCAACAACAAGTTGGAAATGAACATTCAATAATTCTCCAATCACTTTAACACTTGAGTTATCTAATTGAGTAACAACTCTATCAGACTTAATTAGAGTTAAATAAAATTTTCACAAATACCTTTATGCATGATATTAGTATAAGCACCTGAGTATAACAAATATTTATGCAAATTATTACCAAGATTTTTGACTATAAGCAAGAAAGTTGCAACATCTACCTTGTTTTTGTACATAATAACATTGGCATTTGTAGTTTTTGGTGTTTTTATATACTTATTGGATAGAGATTCATGTAACAAGTCTCTTTGCTCATTTATTTAATTCAACTCATGTAAAGTGATGTTAACCTTAATATTTTTCATGTCCTCAAATATATTATATCCACTCCTAGTAGAAGTACTAGATGTATCCACATTGGGTTTAGAAGTACTTCCCTTTAGAGGCTCTAAATTATTATCAACTATAAGATCAAGAGGAGTGTCAAAGTTATTTGGTGGAGTTGAAGTTGTCAAATTTTTATTTTTATTCTTATTCCTTAGAGGATAAGTCTTATTTAGGTGCTATTGAAAATCATGCACCTCTTCTGGAGTATCCTCAAGCTCATTTTCCTCTTGGAATAGAAAATCAAATGTCTCCACCATCAGGGTTATGTTAGTAGACTTAGATGAATTTAAATATTTTAATGTACATACAATATTGTCTTTGTTAGGTCCACCTTCACTTGTATCTAATTCATCTTGAAACAATTCAAATGCATTTTAGAATTCAATACAATCTAACCCACCATGCATTGAATATTCTGAACCCTATGAAATTCAGTTAGAGTTACATCACAAATATTAATATCAATATTTGTCTTACTTGATGATTACTCATTATTGTTATTATTTTTTCCATTATTACCATTGTGAAACCTATTTTTAGGTCTATTGAACCTTTGATTAAAGTAATTCATGTTATATTTTTCCCTAGTATTTCCTACTTGTTTCTACAACTAAAAGAAGTCAATTCTTAGATTTTGAACCATTTTGAGTATAAAATCATTCTCATTCTTTGGTTCCTCTATGTTATGAACCTAATTACTATTACTATTTTATAGCACTAAATCTCACTGACCTTGTGGATGAAATCCATTTATAGTGTTTTTCAAGAATCCTAGGTTTTGGACAGGATGAACATGGTTTAAGGGAAATTGGTTCAACACTGGAGTTTGATTTAAACTAGGCACATTTTTATTGGAAATAGGAATGGCATTCAATACATGGAATTTAGTTTTGACATTGGGAATGGCATTAACCTTGAGGTTGTATTTGATCATTAATTGTTACAACTTTAACATAGGCTAGAGTTAATGTGTTAATAACTCCAATAAACATTTTCAACAAAATAAAAGTAATGTGGTCCAAATCATCCTTGTAAATTTTTAAAGCCAGAGCTTCATCAAGTATATAAAGAGCTATGGTTGTACTAAACATCTTCTAAAATCTAGCATTAAAGGCTCTAATGATCTCACTTGAATCTCCTTTTACAGTGGTGAATTGTTGATAAAGATTGCAAGGACTAATGATCTTTCCAAATTGATTAATGAAAATTTGGTTAAAATCATTCAAAATGGTGATACAATTCTTAAGAAGGTTATGAAACCAATCATATGCAACATCTTTAAAAGTAAATGGAAACAATATAAATGTAACATCTTCATGAACTACATTTAACAATCTTAAATTAACTTTGAAATTTTTAATATGTTCTTCAACTATGACAACACCATTAAGACTGAAAGATGGCAAATATTTCTTAAGATTCCTTGATAAGTCATATAGCTAACCAGGAATATTGATGGAAGATCCATGTAACCAATCCATAACTTGATAAGGATTGAACATAAGAGAACTAAGAACATTTGAAGTAGGTTGAGATTTAGAAACCCTTCACTTACCTTTTTTTTCTCTTACTTTCTTATGAACTTCTAATGAAAGGAGAGGTAACCTTGATTTAGACCATGACCTAGTCCTGATTCTTGGTAGTTATATCTTGTAAACATTAAATCATATTTAAAATATGACTTATAAACCTTATCTTTACAAAGATAAATGATATTTAACTCAATTATTGTAATAAAAGTCCAATTATTACTTATGAGTAGATTTACATGTTAAATATTCCTAAGTTAAGAAAAATTTCACAATTTTTTTATAAATCTCTTCAAAAGACAACTATATTTGAGTGAATAAGTTCAAATATATATCTAAACTTGACAATGTTAATGATATTTACATGTCTATGTCCAAATAAACCTAAATTTACAAATAATTAATAAATATTTGAACAAATTTTCCATCACTAATTTCAAACATGGAAGATTTACAAAAGTCAAGCTATCTTTACAACTATTTACCATGAATCTTCAAATAATACTTATCTCCAATTAAATGAGCTTAAGTATTGGTCTAAAACCATAAATATCAATGATCTTTACACATTTGAGCCAAGAACAACACAAATATTTAAGGAATTCACTAATCTTTGAATAGAATTTAATAAAATTAGCAAAGATAGTACAAATTTATAAAGATTATCTTAGGGCCCTTCTTCTAGTGCCAACAAAAGATTGGTCTTCTTGATGCCTAGATGTGTATCATGGGTGGTTCATACTATTTAATAAACACTTCTCATTTTTGGATTCATAGAATCCATTACAACAGTTACAAGTTGTGATATTCTTGATATATTTTGTGTAATAATGATAAAGCATAAGAACTATTTCAAAAAAATATAATGTAACTATTTTTTTGTTCGGACCAACCATGGCCTAGTACCTAACTTGTGAAAATGAAAATATTATATACTAAGTGAAGTAAATTATGATCAAATCTAAGTCTAAAATCTAAGTTACAATGTATATTCACAATGAAACTAAACTAAAGTGAGTTAGTCAAAAAATAAAAAAAAAGAAGGGTAAGGTAGAGAAGAAATATGTTGTTAATCTTCATTACATACATTAACATGCACCTAAAAACAATATGTGAAATGAAATATCTTAAGATTAAATCTTATCACACATCAGACAAATATCTAAGGAATGTAGAAATAATTCAAATAAGAACAACACTCACTTTAAATATGTTACTCTTTCAAGCAAATAACATAAGCACATCTACAATCATAGCAAATAAATTAAAATGAACCAAAAAAAATTCAATCAATCTATCATTAGTACAAATTGACAACTTTACATTTAAAGGTACATAAAATATTCATAAGAACCATTCAAATCTTAAAATTATACTCAACAATTGAGATAGCATTCATAATAATAACCACACAAATAAAATGAGACAATCTTTTTAGATTCCCTACTTGTATTGATTACTCCAAATTCACACATTTTTTACTTACCCAAAACTCCCTCCTCTTTCACAAATGACAATACCTCTTATATAGAAAAATAAGGAGGTATGTCGGTCAATCATGCCAAATTACAATTGCACAAGTGTCATAAATAAATATCCTTTCTACAATGTTCTATAACTATGACATCTCTTAATGGACTAACCTTTAGGTGATGTATTTTATAAGTTGAACATTCCTTTACAAAAACAATATTCTATTTTAAAAATGTTATACATGTCAAGTTACAAAGGTATATACTTAAGTTAGCTAATTTAACTTTGGGAATCCTTTGTTGTTGAGGTCCCTTATTTCTAGTGTAATATATTCATTGATTTTTCATGTTGTCCATCAATCAACTCGATCTTAATGATAGGTTCCATGAATATCTCATCTTCTTGATCTACCAAGTTTTTAAAGTACTTGTCATCTCTTTCTGGAAATTATCTAATGCTCCTAACTTCACTAATCTTCTCTTATACATTTAGGATCATGTCCATGATCCTATTGTTGTCAGCCCATGTTCTTCCTTGGATTTTATTTCTCACCTCCTACATAACTTGAGTATTCCTAATCTTGAATTCTTTATTAGTGATTAGACCAATAGGTCTATGTGTAGTTGGGTCTGTGATCAAACTCTACAATATATGCTTTGTTCTAATCTCTAATTATTTACCATCATCCAAAAGATCCTCCAAACTCTTGAACCATTTAAACAAGCCCTTGATCTTTTCTATCAATACAACCATAGCCATGTTCAAGTGGGCTATGATGACTATCTTGTAAATAGGAATTTGATCTTCTATCAAAATAGTGACTAAATCCTTCACCTTGTTGTATGAATCCTACCACTGAGCTACTTGGTTCTTGGCCATATTATCTTAGTTACTCACCACATCCTATCTGGACATAATTTTTTCAAGGATTTTAACATATCATTCAAATTAGCTTTAAATATATTAATCATAACTTCTTGAATAGATAATATATCTTGCTCCTCCATGTTCTTCTTTTGTTGTTGTAAACCTTTGATGGTAGCCTATGATTATTGTGATTGAGATTAGGCTAAATCCAATGGATATTCTTAAAAAATTAGATCCTATATAGGCTTATTTCTTATTACTTGAGTTACATTGGTCAATGGTTCCACTTTTTGATATATCATTGATTCACCTCCTATCATGACTCTTTTATCTATTACTCGTTGTAATCCAGAAGTCCTTATGTCACTTTTGAATAGGAATTTCCATTTGAGATTGAGCTACTACATCACTTTGTGTGGCTAGTCTCTTTGATTCCTCTTCCTATAGTTTTATGATTTAAGGATTTATTTCTTGATGCATAACAATGTTAATGTATTTCATCATAGGATAAAGATGATGCATGGTAGGCATTTTCTATAATCTAGGTTCATACAAGAACCATTATGGAATGGGTGGACATATAACAAGTTTTCTTCACTGATAAATTTGACTTCACTTAGAGGAATAGTGAAAGTCACTTTGGGTCTTTTTGTTTTGGGCACAATGGCTAGCTCAACCTTCCTCTTAGGGGTGTCAACCATAACTAGGTCTAATACTTTTTCTTTTCCCTTCTTTTCTTAAAGCCTTATTTCCTCAAACTAGGATTCATATAAATCTATGTATGTTATAGATAACATTTTTAGTACATCCACAATAGATTCTCAATGATGTATGGCTATCATATGAACTTTTTATTGGTGTAATTAATGTTCTTCTACCTTCGGAAGTTAAAGAAATAATGAACTAAAAGTTGTCTCATTTGGATTTTTATCTTCATGCATATGCTTCACTTGAACCTTTGATTGTACATTAATTGATAGAGGTCTAGAGGATTCACCATTAATAAAATGATATTATTTGTGTCCTAATTGCCATATATCATCCATTTTTTGATTTGTTTCTAATCTTGACTTAGGCCTTAGATTGTGTTCCTTCAATCTCCTAGTCACTTCAAAGTAGGATGATGTCTCCATAAATGGGGTCAAAAACATGAAGGTGATGATTATAGGGCACATTTAGAATTCATTTATTTTCTAAATGTTCCTTAACTTTCCCATAAGGGTCCGATTGCTTGAGTTCATCAATATGTAGGTTGAAGGATGATTTATGTTTTGATGCAACTTCAATATTGTCCCATTATGTGATAATAGGCTTTCCAAATGTTATTGAGATGTTATGAAGTAGTCCTTTTCTTTTAGTCTTATAAAGACCATCAATGCCATGGAATATATGGTATGCAACTTCTTGCTTAACTAACTTATCAAGGACATGAACATGAAGCTTGAGAGGATAATTATGAGTTCCCTTAACCCTTATAATAGTTCACTCTAAATATAGCCATATATCTCCCATAACTTCAATATATTTCCTAATAAGTGGGCTAATTCTTATCATTGGGATACCAGTTATGGCTTTACTCAGGGTAGAGTAGATGTAATCCCATATAAATTGAATGTGGTCCCTATATCTAAAAATGTGCAACTTAGAGTAATATTGGGATAATATATTTGTTTCATTAGGTGACCATTCTCTCTAGTTTGGGATCTTTGTTACATAAAGAGAATCTAAGAGATATGACATCATGAAAAACTAAGTTTTATTCATTTGATTAACTACATAAATTTGCCTACTCAACAAGATGATTATTATCTCACCTAGTGGGGGGACAATTACTTTTTCAACCATAAAGTAGTCTATGGACACCCAAACTAGATCTACATATGTAATGGTTTCATTTACACATAACCTATTTAACATTGTCATTATCATTCTAACCTAAAGTCTAAATTGGTTGATAAGGATGTTCTTACTAAAATATGAAAATACCTATTTTCCAAAATCTAGCCACATAGCAAGGGTGTTCACCAAATTGTTCTCTTTGGCCTAGGAGTTAATTGAAGATAGGTCAATTTTGGGTTTTTGTAGTTTATAATATAACTCAAAATCAATAGTAAAAATATAGGTAACTTTTATTATATTGTGTTCATTGATTATCATGCCCTTATCTATCTTAATTTCTTTGAAAATAGAGAAATAATGTCAATGTAGTGGAGTACCTTAGGCTTCACTACCACATAATGGAGACTGGTCATTTATATTGTGATAATGTCATCATATAGCCTTTTAGCTGAGAGATTCTTCTTCTCTTCTTGGGTGATGGTTGGTTTATTTTCTATAATCTAGATTAATTTTAAGCAATTACTATCTCCTTATTTAAATCAAAGGTGATGAACTTGGTATCCTTGAAAATATGACCTTCAACATCTATTTCCATGTACAATTATACATATTCCTTTAAAACATTATTTTGAGCCACCATTGCTATAAATTTTATCAAATTTTTCACTAGTAGACTATAACTCATCTCTTGATTAAATTATTTTAGTGGAGACAATAATTCAATCCTCATGAGCTTGATTGTAATGACAAAAGGGATAAACTAGGGCTTCCATACTCTTAGGATTTTCTTGGAGGTTTATGTAGAGATTCAATGGTGACAATTAAGTTTGAACTATGAGCTTTGTGTGTTATATTTTTTTGAATTTATTAATTTATACCATTCATTTTTGTGGGTCCATAAAATATTTCATCTAAATGTTCTATCTTATGTGGCATCACTAGGTTATATTATTCATTAATTTTTAAATTTGACCATTTGTAATTATTGGGATATGTGTCAACATCTTGTGCAATCCTAAAACTTGATTAAACATGATATATATATCTTCTACCAAGCCCTCTAGCTTTAAATTATCACAAGCCATTGATTTACATTTGATCTTCTTAAGAGTGTGATATGTGGTAGTTCCATAGGATTTTTATGCATATTGTGAATACACTCCATCATTCAATGCCTTTGTGCCATATGGAAGTCTCTCATTCCATATGGACCCTTTAAAAATTAATCTCCATCACTCATCATAGATCTCAAACTAAGAGGTTAAATTCCATTAGTTGATCTGTGTTCTATTCATCATGGTTGTGACATGCATCACTATTGCATTTGTTCGAGGTTCTTTGAAAATTCAACTTCATCACTCGTTATTGGATCTTATTTTTAAAGATCAACATACACCATTGATTGTGATTTACTTTTTATTATCAGGCTAAACATGACCTTTGATTTTGAGCCTAGTCACTGAGATCATGCCACTTGGAACTCTCATATTCTTCTACAAAACCTTGAATTATTGACTTTACCCCATGCCAATAGATCTTCATTATATGCTTCAACATGTTCCAATGATTCTAATCTGAGAGTTTGAATGTGATTGGATGCTCCATTTACTTTTGACTTATTGACCCTTCACTTTTTGTAAGATCTTCAAAATACCTCTGAGATGGTGAGACTCTTCACTCTCATGCATGATATGATCTCTTTGACATTTTGACATGGGCAAGTGCCCACATACCATCGATCTTGCCTTTGATCTCTAAGATCCTACCATGTACAATCTTCACGTTGGTTCATTCCTATAGGTAATGATAATAAAAAAGCTAGGGATTGGGTGATATAAATAACTAAGGATAAATTTTTATCCTAAGTTTTTAGTTGTATTAATAAATACAATTAGGACTCTAGGATAAAAATTTAGACTATGTTTAAAATATAGTAAAGTGCTCCCACATTTAATTAGTCTAAGTGAACCATAAAATAGACTTGGTGGGATTTTAAGACATAAAGGACCTAGAATAAAAAATTTAGACTAAGGTTTTAGTCATGTTGATAAACATTACTATGAACCTTATGATAAAAAAATAAACTAATTATAAGGCATGACAAAATGTTCCCATATAAATTAAGTCCCATGTAAATTTGAACTCAATTCAAAAAGACCTAGGCTAAAATATATTAGACCAAGGTTTTAACATGGTTCAAACATAAATTCAAACATTCAATTGTGTGACCAAATATTAGTATTTGAGGTTCAATTTAGATTAAATTATCTAGCCACTTAAGGGTTAGTTTGACCTTTAAATCATCAAAACCTAGACACTGTTCACACAATTAGGACTCCATTAAACTTGGACATGAACACATAAAAGTTAAACATTAGAAATGTTAGATCAAGTCAAATGAAAATCATATGTTTTCATGTCAATGAAAGTTAAATCAAACATGATATTAAATAATGCAATTTTGATCAGTTTAAATGTCAATTCATAAAACAATTTACAAAAGTGAACAAGGGTATTTTCCAATAATGGGTGTATGTGCACCTCAAAAGTATCTAGTTATTTTTTTCAAGGTTTCCTTTGAGCTTCCAAACTTATTTTTGAATTTTTATGTGAGCTCAAAAAGTGATTTCAAACTTTGTTCCTACTTAATTGCTTTCTAAAATACCTAGTCGATGGTGGATGGCCCATGGACATCCCCTTAACATGCTATTTGGTGTTGTAAACCCATGAACTTCTTGATCCAAAAATGTTCATCTATCTGATACTATAGAACGTAATTTAAGAGCTTTGTGAATTGTTCCCAATACTAATTTACTAACATATTCCCTTATTTTAGATTTTTTAAATATGTTAATTTATTATTAAAGTACAACTAAATCATTTGTCAAGCTCTAAACAATGTCAAAAACTACTCCCAAATAATGGTGGTAGATTTGAGACCCATCTCTAACTTTTTATTGGCCCACCAAGTTGTTTCTTCTCTAACTAGTTGGTATTCTTACCACATGGTGTTTGTTACCTTAGAATAATTTTGAATCTTATAAAAAAATTCCATCTCTATAATCCAAGCTTTGTCTCCATCAGCCAACACTATACCATCAAATTTGGGTGGATTCACTTTATTAATATCTCATTCAAGTTTTATATTTACTTGAGCTCTTGCTACCTATTGAACCTCATCATGCTCCTAATCTCGAGGCTCTTCTAGAATAATTGGTTGTTCTTATGGAACTTCTTGTTAATTTTCATATTCTATTCCATGAACTTCTCACTCTAAAGATGTTAATTTGTCTCTAATTTAATTCATGATATTGAGTATTTGATCAAGTTTTTCATATTTTTTATTTATAGTTGATTAGGATCAGCTTCAAGATATATATTAAGGTCCTCTAAAAGTTTAATCTACCTCACACCATATCCTAATTGAAAATAGGATAAATAACCTAATATTAGTGGACTCGTTAGGTCTGATCAAACTCAATGCATAATAGTTTGTCCCACTTTCTGACATAAAGAGGACACATACACTTTCATCTTCTCCTCAAAATATCTAAAGTTAAGGTCATTTAAATTAATCAACAAATATTTTTGAGACTATATATATAAATATGTAGTGCATATACATTTTTTCCAAATTTTCTAAAAATTATTAAGTATTATTTAATATTTATTTTTTTTATTTTTTTATTTTGTTCTCAATGGATAGTGGGACATAATATTTTACTTTTAGCTAATTATAACTATAATTATAATTATAATTTAAAACTTTGCTATAATACCAAAATGTTAGAACCCCACTAGGTTACATCATAAGTTATGTATTTTTTTTTAATATAGTTTTTTCGTATTGATTTCAATAATTATCATTATGTTTCACTATTTGATTTATAAATACATCTAAAATAGTAATTGTATAAAATACAATAAACCCATTATTTAATATGTGATCCATTTAGATTTCAAGAAGTATATAGAATAATAGAAGATATGGTACCTCATATAATTCATAGTAGAGTGAAGGGTATATAAGTACAATGAAATAATCCACATTTAAAACTATACAAAAATATATTGCCGCTACTATTTGAAATGTTTAGAATTATGTACAAGATATACATCCACTCTTGTATTAAATAATCATAAATCAGAATGTAAAATTTATTGAATTTCATCACTAAATATCAAAATACACATGATAAGATATATAATAGTACATTTAAGCCTCATAATATAGATCAATAATTGGTATAAATATCCATGTGTATGATTATAAGATGTTTGATTAGTTGGAGGGATAGAATAATCAAGGTTATTTTCCTCCAACCATAAACTGTCGATCTCTCACATGCCTCCCCATTGGGAGTGGCCCTTCCCTTTATGGAGGGGTAGATAAAAGTATTTTGGATATCAATAATTTAAATGGAACCCATTTTTTTTATAATTAATAATAAATGTAGTAGTCACATAGACCATATAAAACAATATTCTATCTAATATGACTTCACACATACACATGTAAACTAGAAAGTATAGTAGAATGATAAAGTCTCAAATATAACATTATTTGGACAAATTATTTATTATATAATTCAAAAATCTCATGGATCCAAGTCAATTCCATACATACATACTC